>CABHPQ010156466.1:0-30372 GCA_902168405.1 Peromyscus aztecus | reverse complement strand
TCATGGGCTCTGAAGAAATCTCAGGCCAAGCTGCCTAACCCCTGTATTCAAATTTTCTGTGTCCAATTGTTCACCTATCTACAGTACTTCTATTTCTTTAATTTTTTTTTTAGCAATTCAAGATTTTCATACATTGCATTTTGATCATGTTCAACCCCCTATCTAGTCCCATACTCATCGCCTATTCCATACCCACCCAACTTTGTGTCCTTATATATTTCTTTTAAAATCCATCAAGTCAAATTAGGGCTGCCTGTATATACTTGGGTGTATGGCCATCTGGTAGAGGATATTAGAGCGGCAAGAAGCCAAAACGCTAAAAGAAAACTGAATTTCTCTTTCCCAGCAGCTGTCAATTACCCATAGCTCCTCAGCCAGAGATAAGACTCCATGCTCATCCTCCATCTCTGTCTTACGATTTGGGCTGGCTTGAGTTTGCACAGGCCGTATGCATGCTGTCAAAACGACCGTGCGTTCATATGACAGCTGCCCAACTGTGTGCAGAAGGCACTTTTTCATTGTAGCCACCCACTGCCTCTGGGTCTTACAATCTTCCTGCACCCTCTTCAGCAATGGTCCCCAAGCTTTGGTAGGAAGGGGTGTGATAGAGACGTCTCTGTGTAGGGCTGAGGACTCCACAGTCACTTATTCTCTACACTTTGGCCAGTTACTTGTCTCTGTGTCAGTCTCCCTCCGCTGCACAATGAAGTTTCTCTGATGAGAGTTGCGAGACGCCCTAATCTGTGAGTATAATAAAAAGTTGCTGTGAGTTGGTCCTTGGATTTCTAGCTCTTCTGAAGGGATGCTAGTCTGTATCGTTTTTCATAATATACCAACAGCACTGGACAAAGCGGTTTGATTCCTTCCACTTGGATCTATTTTTTTTGTATGATTTTTCTCACTTTTTTGTTTCTTTTCTTTCCACGCCACCCACTGCTCACATACACATGCCTTTTAAAGTGTCGTGGCTGTCATTCTCTATTTACACCCTTCACCTACAGTTCTCTATCTATAACCTTCACATTACGTGTTTATGCCTTTAAATAGCATCTATCTGCTACTGTTCTAGCCAAGTAACTCCCCTCAATTCCATGTATCTACTTAAGATCTCTATTTGCACACATAGTAGGTGGCTCGAAATTAACATTCTTGAGGTAAAGTCTGTCCTTCCCCACAAAGCAAACATTATCCAATGCTTTCTCCATCTTCTTTGTCTTTCTTCATTCTACCAATCCCAGAGACACCTTCAAATTTCCTCTTTTTCAAGTACCTGAGGAACCCCACCCTAATCAAGACAATTCTTGTCTGTGCCACATCATTTCGTACCTGGTTTGTTCCAAGTCTTCCCAACAAGTCTCCATAATTCCAGATTTCAAAAGAGTAGCCAGATATTCTTTTTAGGTGCTAAAATGATTATATCTACTATCTGTTCATAGAACCAGAGTATGAAATAAATCCAAGTCCTTACCTGGTCTTTGGTTCCACTTTGATCTCATCTGCTAAGATGCCTCACTCTAACTCATCGCCCTCTCTCTGAGCTCTTGTCGCCAATCCCTTTCCTTTGCCATGCTCTGTCTCATCTGCCTGTAGGTCCTCTGGCTAGATATGTTCATGGCAGACCCCTCTTCCTCTCCAAGTCTGCTCAAACATTGCCGTTCCATGTGATCTACATCTAAAGGTCCTGCTTAAAATGATAACCCATGCCTGCCCTGTGTTCTTCTCAGTCTCTACACCTTCCTATTATTTATTACCTCAGTGTATAACCAAGATCAGAAGTCTTTCACTGTTTTGCCCAACAATATATTCCAGTCTAGAATGATGTCTCCATCATAGGAGATACAGAATCAAATGAGAGAAAAGCAGATGTCACGCCAATGTCCTTTGAGTGAACACTAAAAGTAGTGATTAAGTATTGGTGAATTATTAAGGCAACTCCACATAGTTAAAAGGGAGGTTTATTTTGTGGGGTAACTCACAAATGAAGTGATAGGTAACAGGGTCTGGGAAAGGTGTAGCGCAGTCCGGCCGTGTTCTCTGTAGAATTCTGCTCTGTCTACCTCCAGTGTCCAGGGTCCAGGAACCAAGAGAGCATTTGGATCTCGGGTCTTCAGGGTCCTCTCTTGGCCCTGCCTTGTAGGCATGACAGTTACCAAAGCCTCAATGGGGGTTGGAACTTCCAGATCAAAGCTGGAATGGCTACCCACTACAATTAAGTATACTTCCATTTAAAATTTCACTAGGTAAAAATAGTTTTACTATCAAAGCACATAGACTCTATTTAAGCTGAGTCCCTTAAATTTGGAATTTCTCTCATTCAGTTGTCTACTCTATGAAATGAGCCTTTGTCAAATTTCTATAAATTAATAGAGACGCAAGAGTGTAAAAATATTGGCAAAGGGAACTCTTTTATGCCCAACACTTTATTCCTCAACAAAACAAAAACAAAAACAAAACCCACTGAACAAAATCACTTGGTATATGCCTAAACACACAGGGAAACAGTGTAGGCAATATGCTTTAGGTCCATCAGAGAATGGGGGTCATAGGGAAATAGGACACCTAAAACTAAAGTGTAGTCACAGTTCACTGCAAGCAGAACTTCTGCTGGAGTCCAGGCACGAGTAAGAATGTTAAAGGGGTATTGAATAGCTGCTGTAGTGTAGGCAATATGCTTTAGGTCCATCAGAGAATGGGGGTCATAGGGAAATAGGACACCTAAAACTAAAGTCATAGTCACAGTTCACTGCAAGCAGAACTTCTGCTGGAGTCCAGGCACGAGTAAGAATGTTAAAGGGGTATTGAATAGCTGCTGGAATCCAAGTGTGAACTGGAGACTACCCTTTACGGGCAGTGCTTCGCAGGGCCCCTACTTGTTCCTGCGCCTTCTTTCCAGAAAACACACCGGATTCTCTAGGTGAAGACTAGAGGAAAAACCCCCTCGTGCATTTTGCAAGGTGATGAATAAAAGCTGCTACCAGAGCCTCTGATCTCCTCAGAGGACTGGTCTAGGGACAATTATTTTATCAGAGCCTAGCCAGCATGTGGGGTTTTACCAAAGCCTAACCAACTGGAAGGAAGGACTTACCCAACCCAAGTCAACTTTACTTCAGGTTTTACATGGGAAAAGGGAAATACCCAACAACCTCTTCTGTTTCCACATAGGGGAGGGGGAATACCCAACTCCAGCTCAGGATAGAGAGACTGTCATCTCCATACGACACTGAGAAACACTTGTGAAAACCATAGCCAAGAAACAGACTCACTGAGTAACTAAACCTTAATCATAAGATAATGCAGTACCTTACTGGCCAAAGGTTTTAAGGACTCCTATACTATAGCAGGATTCTGAATGAAAGAATGACGTCTGAGATCCTAGCTATGAAGGAGTCTCTAGAGAAAGGCAAGCAGGGCTGAGCAAAGACACAGCAGGAAATTTTAGCCTTTGACACAGCTACAGAACCCACAGTAAAAAACACCTTGTCTCTAAACATAGAAGCATCTCACTAGTCACTATTTAACTTTGTTTCTTCCACTTGAAACATCTTGTCTGGCTTCCCATAGTGAATAATGGTACGTTGTAGAAGGCAAAGGGCAACCTGATGAAGCAAAGCACCTGTCACAACCAAATTCAAGTTGAATTCGTGCCTGTAATCCCAACACTTGGAAGATGGAGGCAGGAGAATCAGGAGTTCATGGTCATCTTCAGGCCAGACTGAATTACCAACGAGACCCTAATTACCAATGAACCAATAGCAGTCAGGAAACAAACCAAATTCAAACGTGGAAGACATTTTGGAAGTATCTCACCGAGTATTTAATGAATGGTCGTTATGCAAAGAGACACATTGAAGAAAAAAAAAGATGGGTAATGCAAGAGAGAGGTGGGAAGTCTAGGGGAAAAGGAAACTGGAACAGAAACAAAGAATGACGTGATGTATTACACAGTAGACTAGATACAGCCAAGGAAAGAATTGAGAAGTTGGAAGATAAGCCAATAAAATGTCCTAAAGTGAAGGCAGAAGGATCAAAAAGAATGAAGTACAATCGCCAAGAATGGTAGGACAGTTACAAAAGATGTGTCACACATGACATGGGAACAGTAAGAAGAAGAGCAAGGGAACAGGTGTTAGAAATAACAGGAGAATGCCTTCCAAAAATTCATGAAACAGGCAACACTAAAGACATTATATACCACAAATCTCTGCCTAGGAATATTGTGTTCAAATAGCATGAAAACAAGATGTGAATTCTTTGTTCTGAACTGAAACCTCCCCGTTTTAGCAGGAGGCTCACAAAGGGTGAGCAGGTGAACAAAACTTGACATCCTATGTTTTAAATGTGGGGTAGATGCAACTATTCTGATGTGAGTACAGTTACAGCAGAGAATCCCCCCTAGATCTCTCCTGCACTTTCATTTTCCTCAGAAAACAGTGTCTCATGCTTCTGTTTAAAATATCCATTGTAGGAGAAGGAAAATCACATTTTAAATAAATTTATAAATCATTTTGATTACCCAATTACATTTTGTAAAATATAGTCCTGGTTGTTTAGTGTATATGTGTATGCGCACTTGCACGTACATCTGTGTATGTGTGTGTTATGAGTTCTTTTAAGAAGCACTTGTTATTTTACAATGGGAAAAATACAATCTTCTTTCCTGATTAAAAAAAAAAAGGATATAGAGAGAATGTAAGCAGAGTTAGAAAAATGTCACTCGCTGAGGCGCTGTCTTTGACTTCAAAATGACAGACAGATAAGACAGCAGTAACTCAGCGTGAGAGGCATTCCTGGAGGTATTTGTTGCAAATTTTCTAGTTTGAAACTAGACTGAAGCAGAAGCAATATGTACTTGACAACCATAGTTTAGACTTCCCAAATTTTCCTTCTGGGTAAATATGAATTATTCTGGCCGGGTATGTTAACAGGTTATCCGAAGGGAGTTGTTAAGAAAAGCAATTTGATTCCATTTTCTCTAACAAACCAAGACTGGTTCCTCTCTCTGTGTGTGCCTGAGTCATTTCCCCTCTCTCTCTTTCTCTGTCTCTCCTCCCCCTCCTTCCTTCCCTCCCCCCTCTCTCTCCAAACGTTATTCAGAGGGTTCTGCCTTTCTGCATGACCCACCAGAAAGGCCCTCTTATCTCAGTCTGAGTTTTTAGGACTCACTAAAAAATATCTTCCAAGAGAAAACAAACAATTACATTTAATCTTGGTCGATGTTGGGCAATGCATGTTTCCTTGGATACATAATTTTCACTTGTAGAATACTGAACATTTGCTTGGGTGGTCTTACTGAGAACATGAAGGCAGGGGAGTACCACGTGAAACAAGTTCTCATAAGTTACACAGCCATGGTTTCTCCCCAATTACATTTCTCCTATATTGTTATTTAATAGGAGGGTCATTACTTATTCATTGGGCAGTTTCACTTTGTAAGCTTGATTTCTATGTCAATTGCCATTTAAGGTACATATTTGCTTGTTTTACAAAAGCACTTTTATAAATTCTGTAGCTGTATATCAGCCAGTGAATTTGTTTTGTTACATTCTTGGAATGGATAATCCTCTTTATTATACCACAGTTATGAGTCTTACTGGTGATATCTGAGTTCTGAATTTTTCCAGACTCTTAAATTAAAATTTACTTTCTAGCTCAACCATTTTAACCCAAATTTTCTTGGTACTTATTTTGTGATTTTTTTTAATTTATTCAGATTTATTTCAAGTGAACAAGGGTTATACTCAAGGCTTATTATACTCTTGACTCTCTAGATAGTTTCCTCTAACTTCTCATGTTCATATTTTATTTATTTAATTTCTAAAGTTTTTTAAATTTATTTTATTTATTTATTCATTTGTTTGTTTATATTTGAATTTTTCAAGATAAGGTCTCACTATGTAACTCTGGCTATCCTGGAACTTACTATGTAGACCAGCCTGACCCAACACTCACAGAGATCTGTCTGCCTATGCATCCCAAGTATTCAGATTAAAAGTGGGTACCCACATAGCTGTCTGTGACTCCAGTTCCAGGGTGCCCGACACACTCATTCAGGCAGAACACCAATGCACATAAAAAAGTGGGTACCGCTGTGTATAGCTAACACTTGTTCATATTTTTAAACATTAAAAAATATAGATTTGTTGTAAACATTGAGATTTGAAGAAAATACCCTATGACCCTCATTGAGAAATCAAGTCATTTAAAAACAAAGATACATGTTCTTGCTATATGTTTATTTTCAACACTATTTTACCTTTCATGCTTTGAGGTTTTTTTTAATCCCATCTGAGAAAAACATGTTATTAATGTGTTTTATACTAGATGATATATTTCAGTATATTTTCTATTGGTTTAGGTTTTTTGTTTTGTTTGTTTGTTTTTAAGACAGAGTCTCCTTTTGCAGCCACACAATGATTATTTTTACATGTAAACAGGATAAGGCTAGAATTCCTGCTTAATTAAGCCCTAATCTAAGTTTGGCTGTGAAGATGCCGTGTCTGCATAACTAACACCTGAACTCAATTGAAGGTCTTAGACCAAAGGTTTCCCAGAAAAAAAGAAATTCTGCCTCAAGGTTCCAGCATTAATTCATGCCTTAGTTTTCACCCTGCCTGCCTGCCCTGCAGACTTAGAACTTATTATCAGCTCCACATTTGCAGAAGTCAATTCTTTTATATAAACAAATAATACTACATATACTGACCAATTATATGTGTATAAGTATGTATATATACATGAATATATATTTCCCTGAAGAATACTAACAGAAAAAAATTAGTATTTGGTAGTATAAATATATATATATATATACACACATAAAGAAAATATTTACCACCTCTGCTTTCCTTTTGATATTTCTGTTAGTAGTAATGAAATAGGTGAAATGGAAGCTAACTAGTCTATTCACAGGTGATATCAGGTCATGACAGTATGTTACGGATATATCAAGAAAAGCACCACTAACCAAAATAATCCTTTAGTAAGAATATAAACAATAACAACTTCAGTGCCATGAAGCTAGTATTCTTTTTAATCATTAAAATCACAAATATGTCATCATAACAAATCAAATAGACATATGCTGGGTCAGAAAAAAAAAGTTGTTACCTAAATAGGATCTGGTGTATGGTATTATTTAAATATTTGTTCATAAACAATATTTTATTGCTTTAAATCACTCACTCTTGTACTTGACTTACTGAGTACTTATGAACATTTGTTGTATCAGAAGCTTTAAAATAAATGTAAATACCTTAGAAATTTCCTTATTCACAAAAAATTATTTTACTAAAATACTGTTGTATATGTACAACAAATTAATATTTGCAATAATATCATCCAGTCCATTCAAAATTTACAGTAGGTCTAGCTAAAATTTTGGGCTAAGGTTAATTAAGTAAGCAAAGAGGTTTATGAGTAAAATATATCTTTCCAATCTTCTTATCCCTCCAACTTACCACAAGGATAAAATAGTAAAACAGAGAGAAAAGAAAACATACAAGCAAACAAACAAACATGAACAAAAAATCCAAAGAGTTAGAGTCAATGCATTTGACATCTGTAAAGTGAAGTAAAGGAAGATAGAAATCTTATGTAGGAAAGTGAATGGTTTGGTAGACTAGAACAAGAAATAAGCATGTGCTTGAGGACACAGACATGGGTAAAAGTATGTCTTTCTTGTTCTGCAGAATTCCCAAAATGCTTAGGAATTTGAGACATACAAGTCCTTCAAATGTGAAAATGAAGCTAGTGGTTAAAACCAAGGACTTTACTTTAATGTCTGAATATTAAACTCAGGTCTCCACACTATTCTAAGGATGATGGGAAACCCCCCTTCTACTTCTCTGCACAGGAAACAGGAAAGAACCTCAGAACCTGGGTTAATGGAGAAAAGTGTAAGTCTAAAAACAAAAGTGTTAAGTCTAAAACCATAGGGACCATGGTGAGTCAATCCTTCAGCTACTCGTCATTCCCATTCAGTAATTTCATAACCCCACAAGACAGTGGGGCACTATCTCAGTGAAACTAAATAAATTTCATAGAAAAAAATCATAGAACCAGTGCAGGTAATTCCCAGTGAGCCAGCTGTGATGGAAAAGCCTAGAACTCATAAACACAGAGACTGTACATAAATGGTACCCCAGCTGAAAGTTTTTTAAAATTGTCTTGCATGTAAATAAGGACACATGGCAAATAGCAGACACTCATGAAACCATTTAATCAGAATGATTTATCAAAACTTGAAGCAAAACAAAACAAACAAATAAACAAAAAACAAAACAACGCAACCACCGCAACAAAACCCCCAGGAAGCCAAATGAAGGCTATAAAATACAGGTAATAGCATCAAAACTATGGGAAAATATAAATATTTATTTGAAATAAAATAGCTTACTGCATTCTTAAAGCTAAATTGGGGCAGCCTATTTTAAATGGCATATAAACTAATTCTAAGAAATTAAAGATACGAGATCTGAAATTTAAAATTCATCATTATGGTGGAACTGTGGTTAAGAGAATTTCCATGAAGGTAAACCAAGTCAAGGAGACAGAACAGAAGTCTTAGTTTGGGGTTGGGGCTGTAATATGCAATTGGAAGTTAAAGAAAGATGGAACAGAATTTATTACCGAGAAGACATTATCATAAGACATCTTTTCAGAAAGGAAACACCTAAATTTCCAGATCCAAAATTGTCATCACTATGAAAGAACAGTCCACCACAGCCCACAGTGGAGACCACAGGATGCCACAGTCTCTCAAAGGCAATCACAGAAGAGGGAGGAGCAGAGATTTCAGGAAATTGTTGTCCACCTAGAATTTTATAGTGGCTAACCTGTCTGTCACATGTGTGGGCATGGGAGATAAAAAATGTTCAAACCTGCAGTTTCTTTACTTATCTTAGGCTGTGTGTAGAGGATGGGCAGAAAATAAAGAAAGGGGAATTTCCATATTTGATTAGAGAAACAGCTATTCAACATGAATGCAAGGCAGAGGAAGGCACTGTCTGGATGGTTTGTAATGGGAGCCCCTATATGTCTATGGCAGCAGATTAAGGCTGGAGTAAGGATGGGAGACCCCAGAAGGAATGCCCTCAAGGGAAAAATAGAGATCGACTGACATCTTCACACTGGGAAATTGCATTGGCTGGGTTTCTTTTTCTCCCTTTCAACGGAAATGTTGGAGATGTAGGGAAGGATTGAAAAAGTCCAATCCAGAACAAGAAGGTCATCATGACAGGAAAAGAGCAACACTCATCATAAACTACTTGAGTCACAATCATATTAACGAAAATACTGGTGTTGAGACGTGACACCATGCACTATGAGCTTGGAAATGGGAAATAAGAAGAGGAGATATATGCCCATGACCATATGAGAAAGTTCGTCATTACTATCTAAAATGGCCCATGACTTGAAAACCATCAGTGTTCCTGTTATTAGGGAATGGGAAAGCAATTCCAGAAAGCAGGGAAGAAAATACTAACAAGAGTTACCTCAGAGTAGGAGAATGTAGGGGAAATTTGAGAACCGTCAAAGCCGTAAGGTTTCCATGGAACTTTGTCTATCTTTCTTGGGTATTACTCAGCTTTTTGATTTTTATAAAAAGTTGAAAGTATTTTTAAAACTAAGTGACAGAAAGAAAGGAAATTGAATAGTGATGCCTAAGGCCTTAGGAAACTACAAATGGGAATATTTTTCTCCTATTCACTTATCTAAAATACAATATCCAAAGCTATCTTTCTGAGTCTCCTTTTTACTTAGTGGTTTTAACCACCTGCTTCTTGCATGAGTAGATGTCTTTCTATAACTTCATGAAGACTGGGCCCCCAAGCTTTGAGCAGCATTAAGGTTTTCTCTGAAAGTCTAAGGAAAGGGATCTGTATGATGCTGAATTTCATTAGTTAAGAAGTAACTAACTATTAATCCATGCATCAAAACATAACATTAACAAAGTCAATATTCAAGACCTCTATTTTTTATAAAGCAAACTTAAATTTGTAAATATTGAAACTTCCATGTGCCCAATCACATGAATTTCATATCTTTTTTTAAAAGGCAGAAACACTTTGTGGTAGTTTGAATGTAGCTGGCCTCCATAAGTTCATAGGAGTGACACTATTAGGAAGTGTGGCATTTTTTGAGTAGGAATGGCCTTGTTTGAGGAAGTATGTCACTGTGGGGGGGTGGGCTTTGAGGTCTCATATATGTTCAAGCCATGTCCAGTGTCCCAGATCACTTTCTGTTGCCTGTGGATCAAGATTTAAGAACCCTCAGCTCCTCCAGCACCATGTCTGCCAGCATGCTGCCTTGCTTCCTGCCATGACGATAATGGTCTAAACCCCTGAACTGTAAGTGAGACACCCCAATTAAAGGTTTTTTCTTTATAAGAGTTGCCATGGTGTCTCTTCATAGCAATAGAAACCCTGACTAAAACATACATATTGAAATTACTTATATGGGACCAATAGTTACAGATTCGGGATAGTTACTTATCCTAAGAGCATGGTAACACTTTGACCAATCTCTGAGTGTGTCTGGTAGCCAGGAAGATATTAGGCCTAGAATGGAATTTTGACCAGAAACCAGGAACATGTTTTTCCCTTTAACACAGTGGTTCTCAGCCTTCCTAATGCTTTGACCCTTTAATACAGTTCCTCATGCTGTGGTGACCCCAACCATAAAACTATTTTCATTGCTACTTCATAACTATAATTTTGCTACTGTTATGAACCGTAATGTAAATATCTGTGTTTTCCCATAGTCTTAAGCGATCCCTGTGAAAGGGTCATTTGAGAGCCAAGGGGTTGTGACCCATAGGTTGGGAACTACTGCATTGTTTCTGCTGCTTTTCTTTTCTCTGGGATATAAGTTGTCAAATTAATAACATATTAAAGACCAGCTTTAAGAGTAAAATATTTGTATTCTCTCTTTTTAGTTACTTACCATGTTCTTTTTTTTTTTCTTTCAAGAAATCAGTATTTCATAGCTCTTTAGTGTCCCATGATTTTCTATCTTCCTCTAAGGTTACTATAAAACATCCTAACCCTCCCAGACCAGTTCTTTTTTACTGTCACTTTGGGGGAAAAAACCACTCAAACCTAAGGGGCTTAGACTGATGCCCAGGCACAGCAGAAGCAACGGTACAATGTCTCTTGAGTTCAAGGAGTATCTAACCTCAATCGAAAAAAATAATGCAAAAGAAAGCCACAATGGAGTGAAAGCATCACTTCCTTCTCATATTTATGGGAAAACACCTATTGCACAAAAGCTTCTTTTTCTAATGGGGCACTTGTGGCAGGCTCCCATCTATTTTTTAATGAAATATTCTGCAGTCTATATACATGCAAGCTAGTCTCTCACAGTACATATCCTGAGCTGGCAATATAGCTAAGAAATAATATTGAAAAATTTTCCAAAAAAGTGGTCCAGCATAAGGAACCTGAAAACTTAACTCTAATACATAGTAGAAACAGCTCTAAAACATTTCATGAAGGATGTTTAGCCAAAGGTTGTTCCTTGGTTAGCAGAAAACTCTATTTAAAATAATCTACCTAAACAATTCCTTTAACAAACCCTGCTCTTCTGCTCTTCATATTTAATAAATGCATATCCATTCAACCAGGAGATGAAATCAAAGGCTGAGAGTAAGGTTGATTAGTTGACCAAGTTCCCATCCAATAGACTTCTAGACCCTGCGGATGGTACATCTTGCACATACTAAGCACATCTGTGTTTCCTGTCTTTCCCTTGCTATAGCCACTGAACAGAACTCTAATCCAGCTGAATTTCCTAATGGAATTGCTATGCTCCTATGTTCTGCCTCTCCCAGCTTAACAATCTTTCTTGATTAGAATAAATCTCAAGTTTGTCTCTTTGGACAGACTTCATGACCTTATGTGGATGGTTACACACACGCACACACTCGCCATTCGTATTTTTATGTTTATCTCTGTCTGCTCTCTTTTTTTTTCATATAGCTGCGCTGAATTTCCACTCACTTGCTTACCCACTCTCCAAGTTGCCTTTGCAGTGGGTTTTTAAATTGGTCTTTTCATCATTTGACTACTTCTCATCCACCTACCAGCCCTTGATTCATAATCCAAATTCATTAAAAGTTCTATCCCCTCTGTCCACATGTTTGGGTTCTGGGTTTGTTCTTATTTGTAAGCATGTGATAGGTACAAGATGATAATTTTAGAAAAATCACTGATTTGAAAATAAGAACATGCTATCTATTATTCATGACCAGTAAGAAAAACTCAATCATCCATCTCAGTTTCCTGTTTTGGGAGTGCTAACAGAACACTACTATGAGTTCTAAAATTTACAGTGGTCTCAATATTTTATAAAATCAAACCATGCAAACTGTTCTCATACCTTTAGATCAAAATGAATTGATCCAATTTTAATTAAATCTTTTAGCATGATAGAATTTAACAAACAGCTCTAAAACCTGTCAAAAGATTCACATAATTTCTTTTTGTAAGTGTATAAGAACAATGAGGAGGAGAAAAATCAATTTGGAGACATTTAAGGAGATATCTTTTGACATGCTTAATTATCTTAAGTTCTTCAGTACTACTTTATTTCACTTTGGAAACAACTCTGTGGGGGCAAACACAACTCGCTCAAAGCTCCCCTTTTGAAAGTTGTTGAGCCTTGGGTCTCACCTATGTTAAGCAATTGTCCTCAGCTGTATTCTGTGCTCCTTTTTTTTTATTTCTTATTTGAGACAGAGTCTTGCTAAGTTGACCAGGATGGTCTTGGACTCTCTGCGTCACCCACCCAGGCAGGCCTGAACTTGCTATCTTCCTTCCTCAGTCTCCAGAGAAGCTAGGACTATTGGGCATGCTATCAGGCTTGGCTAGAACCAGGCTCGGAATTCTATAATCCACTAATTGCCTCATTTACATACCATAAGCTTGAAATTTTGAAGTATTAATATCTTTGGAGTAATAATGCTTTATGCAGATACTTTTAAAATATAAAAAAATCAATGAAGATTGAATATTGAAATACAACAGTTTGAAAATGAATTTACCATACCTTCTTCCTTAAGTCAGACAATCTATGTTAAAAGAATTGTGACTAGTCATAAGAGGCTGAAATTTAAAAAAAAGTTGTCATGAAATAGAAGTCAAGGACACTGTGTGAAAAAACAAGAAAGCTGCTTTTGGATGCTCATTTTAAAAATTAATTCTTAATAACCAGTAATAAAGAGAACTAGCATTTTAGTCTACCTATAACTGATAGTTACAGCATCCTGGGCTTGAATAGCATTATGTAGTTTATAATATAAACTGTATACTCACTACTTCATTTGCTCCTTAAGACAGATCTGTCTGTGGTTTTCTTAAGCACAGATGAAGAATCTAAGAGACTTAATGAATGACAGTGACAGAGACCCATTCTTCAGTTTCTAAACCCATTGTGGGATTCTGCACAAACCCACACAATGCTCACTCACCCACGGTATCATTATCAGTGTATACTTACATTTCAGCACACCTTGGATTTCATAAACAGGCTTGAGAATCAAAGTCCCATAAAAGTCTTCAGGGAATAGATTGGGTGAGTCCCACTTATTTGAGAAATTTGTAAGTTTCACAGTCCGTGTTCTGTTCTTAGGAATCTTCCATTCAACAATTTCTTTTAGGGTATAAATATGTTCATCCTCACACTCATAGAATTCTCCTTCTTGTGACAATGGCAAAGTAAATGAGTGACTCTGATGACTCCTTACCACACCACAATTCACCAGTATTTCTCCATCAATCTCTTCCACTGAGTTGAGCCTTATTGGCTCACCCTGCTTTATGGTGAGATTTTCTAGTTGTATATCCTTCAGGTGATAAAAGCAAGGATGTCCTAGTCTACTGGGTCCGATTTGAATGGTTCTTGTGATTTCTTCCATTGTAAGGTACGGAGTTTTATCAGCCATGACCTTAAATAGACCTAAGAAGAGAATCATGTGATTAGAGTGATAACAATGAAAGTTCTCATAAGAAAATCGCAACGGTAAAGTCATAAAGCAGGCATAGTATAACTTTTAAATCTTAGGTTCTTATTTTATGATAAGTGTGTGGGCATGAGTCTGCTGATGTGCATGCACACATGTGTAGAGGCCTAAGGACTACCTTAGGAACACTATCCTCTGAGACAAGGTCTCTTTTTGGCCTGGAGCTCACCTATTAGGCTCTTCAGTGAGGACCAGGACCCAACTCCATTTTCTTGGAACCGGGATTATAGGCTCCAGTCCAGCTTTCTTACCTAGAATCTCGGGGTAGAACTCAGGTACTCAAGTTTGCCATGCAAACATTTTATTGACCGAGCTATATCCTCAGCCCAAGATGCTTATTTGAATCTTAAAACTCTTCTATGAAAAATGTCAGCATATACTTCTTAGATTATTAAATTATCTGAACAGGAACAGAAATGGAAACAAGGGGAAGTTTCTTGAAATACCAAATACCCTCTCCTCAGAATTAGGAATCCCAGCTAAGATGTGTGCTGTCTTAACTACCAATGTGATTTTAAGAAAGGCATTTAATCTCTCAACATTTTTCTAATTTTTAAAAAGAGAAGATTTGATTAGCTTTTCCATGAATATATTCTCCTTTAGACACACCAATTAAAAAGTGGAATACATTTCCTGCAAGGAAATAGATTCAGTCAGATTTTGATTGAAAAGCTGTACAGCTGGAACCAGAGAATTAATGTACTAAGTGTAGTTGAACCATATGCTTTAAAATACATTTTATGTTGTGTATACTTTACCATAATGAAAAATCATTCTAATTAATGTGAGAGTTCTAAGCTACTTTTGAAGCACTATGACTCTCCAAAGGGTAATTTGACATGCAGAATGTCCAATTTTTCTTTCTATAGAATTCTCAGAGGAAAACACACATTAATAAATCATAACATAATGTATTACAGTATATAAGCTCTCCTCACAAGGCTTTTGAAATTCTGTTGGCTTAGAATGTTGCTTGGACTCATTTTTTTGTGCATGTATATACATATGAGTTGTGAGTGTGAATGTATGTTCCCATGTGTGTGCCCACCTATATGTGAGGGTATACATGCATTGGCGCCCATGTCTGGGGGAAGGCAGGAATTGACAGAGGGTGATGTCGTCAACCCCTTCCACTTTATTTATTGATGCAGGTTCTCTCATGAATTCAGAGCTCACTGATCATTTAGTCTAACTAGCTCGCTTGCTCCAGACACCCCTTGAATTTGCTTCACAAGTACTGGGATGGCAGACAGCCACTATGCCTGCCCTGATTTTTTACTTGGGTTCTGAAGTTTGGAACCTCATGCTCATATAGCAAGTCCTTTTCCCACTGAGCCACCTAACCACCCCTCAGGACTGAATATCTTCAATGAATTATTCTTTCTTTGTATTATTTCTCTATTTTCAAAAAACAAAATATAATTTCATCATTTTCCCCTTCCCTTCCTCCCTCTATCCCTTTGTATGCCCATCCCCCACCATTCTTCCTCTCAACATCATGGCGTCTTATTCTTTAGTTGCTATTGGCGTGTGTGTGTGTGTGTGTGTGTGTGTGTGTGTGTGTGTGTGTGTAAAATGTGTAAAATTATGAATACAGTCTTCTCAATTCGCTTAGTTAATAGTATATGATTTCAGGGCTGACCAATCGGCGTTGGATAATCAACTAAAGGCTCACCCCTGGGGAGAACTCTTTCTCTCATTTTCAGCATCCCTTAGTCGTCTGTAGTTCCCTGTCTAGGGATAGGTCTCTGGGTATTTCCTCCTTCCGTGTTAGCAATGTCTACTGATGTTGTGCTTCTTCTGGTCTTGTTTAGGCAGTCGTATTGCTGAGGTATCATTGGTGAAGGTGCCCTGTCCTTTCTATGAGGCACAGCTTCACAGCAGTTTACCTGATCCTCTGACTGCTACAGTCTTTCCACCCCATCTTCTGTGATATCCCTGAGCCTTAGGTGAGGAAATTGTGTTGTATATCAGCTTCTCTAATTTTTCTACTGAAGTTTCAGTGTTTTCATTATCATAATAATTTATATCTTACTAATATAAGATTTCACATTCTGTATTTTTCTCAATATCACAACCTTGGATTTTTATTATTCGAAGCATAGTTTTTACATGCTAAGGAATTTCCCATGGGCTACTGTTATTTCAGGTAAATCACGGTCCTCATTCCATCTTATTGGATGTCTTATTGCAAGAAGAAGTTGTATCTATGAATTTGTATATTTTCTCTTAGAAGGTGACATAGAACATAGTTTAACATACCCAATGGTGGGAGACAGGGAAACTATTTGACTAATTTATCTCTTCACCTATTGCAACCAATCCAAAGACGTCCTCCTAATAAGTAGCCACTGGTGTCATGTAAAATGGGACAGGTTTGCTTTTGCTGAGAATGACATCACATTGCCTATTTAATTTACAATGTAAGACGCTAAACATAAAATTAAACACCACCAAGACAGATCTGTTGTGGATTTCATCACTTCTGCCATCTTTTTGCACAAAGAATATAAGAATTTGAAATGGAGAAAAACAAAACCTATTCTCCTCACTCCTAGCTAAGCAGCGAACTTGCTGTTCATGTCTACCTACCTGTCTGAACACTGGATTCAAATATTGTGTTCAGTTATTTTCAGGTCTATTTTTCAGACAGTGGGAAACAATCTCGGTCCTTAGCAGTGGCAGCATCTCTTTATAGAAGGCTATCCACATACATGGCTCCTGCAGTTATAGTCCCCTTTAAGCTTCATTTCTGTGGTGAACTATCTAGAGAAACTTGAACAGCTCTCTCTATTGGTCTCTTTGATACCTTACCAATCACAATGTTTAGGGATATGATACCAATAATTTCATAATTAGATGCTTCCTTTATGGGCATGCTTTTTCTGAATAATGTATGCTATTCTTTCTTCACATTTATCTATTTATCTATCTGTCTGTCTATCAATCATCTATCTATCTATCTATCTATCATGTGTGCATGTGTGTGTGTGTGACACACATGCTGTGGAAAGCATGTAAAGTCAGAAGCTAACTTGGAGGGGTTGGGCTTTTCCCTTTTTACCATCTGGGCCTCAGAGACTCAGGTTATCAAGTTTGATGACAATTACCTTTCTCTGTTAAGCCATCTTGTTGGCTCTCACTGTTATTCATAAATCAGGAGAAAAAGTTTTTTAGAAATGAACATGTCACTTGAGAAAAAAATACATAAGAAAAATGAAGTAAATGAAAGTGTTGAAGTTAGTTAATAAGTGAATTTATTCTTTCAAGTCTATTATTTTACACTGTGAGGGAGTTATAACTTATGATTTTTTTATTATATTTATGTGCACATATTTGTATTGGAGCGCCCACACCATGACATGTGTGAGGAGGTCAGAGGACAACTTGCAGGAATCAGTTCTTTCCTTCTATGATGTGTGTCCTATGGGTCAAAGTTCAGATCCTCAGACTTGGCAGCAATAGGCTCTACCCACTGAGCCATCTTGTCAACCCTTTACCAATACTTATTGATGTTCAAAACACTAAGATGTGAGACATTTCCAGACATATTCAAGTCTGAACAATTTTTTTATATGCATTATTTATCTTGATAATTATCTTTTGGGAACAGTAAAAGAAACATCACTACTGGGAAACACAGAAAAGGCCACAATTTTCACAGCCTAATCACGGCTCTAAAAATCTCTAATCAGAGCTGTGACATCCAAATTCTGCCTCTAGCCACCAAGCCAATCTGTCTCCCTGTCACACATATGACTTACAAGGACACTGTTCACAAGAACAACGTGTTTATTCTGAGTCAAAAGGCATGTTTGCAGCTCTCCCAGGTGGCATTCCCTTCGCACAGACCAGTCAGCCTCCCCCAAACCCAGAAAGACGGGATCATTCATTGGTAGTTCTCTGTGCACTGTTTATTCTAATCAGATAGTTTTATTTAAACCTTTTACTCTTCTCTGTAATCAATTTTCACAGAAACAGAGTGTACGTTTAAAAATTATGTCTCCTCAAAATATATCAGAGCATGACTGTAAATCCGCCATATAAAATCATTTAGTAGATTACTGAATCTTTTCACTCTAGTCTAATTCTCAACCTTCTTTCCTAGTTGCAACCAAATCTATTTCCTCCATCTCCAACATAAATAATATTGAAATAAAATTTAGCTACTTTTTCTCATTACCTTCTCATATCAGCAATATTAGAGTTTTTAACTTATTAGCAGCTCACCATGGGCAGCAATTTGTATGCACGATACAATTTCATTTTGAAAATAGCAACATAAAATAGTTCCCATTAATAAAACATGAACATTTCACAAATACAGATGTGAAATTTTGAATAAACTTTCTCTTATCACAAACTTATAGAAACATAGTAGATTTTTTGGCTTTCAAAAGTACAAAGGCTTAATCACAGTTATGCATTTCAACTTTACATCATTATGACAAATCACCAGCTGCCTAGCCTTTCATAAGCTGACACAGGTTGCTTCCAGGTGGATAGCTATCTTCCCTTTGGGGTGTAGAAAGACACAGAAATCCAACAAGAGAAGACAATGAAAACCACTAATCTTTAAGACATTGTCTGGCACTAGTCTCTGGTATCAGGTGGCACTCTGCCTCTCCTGTAGTGATGTGCAGAGGAAGGACTAGGGACTCAACCAATCAGGTGAGCTGACAGAACTGCCCAGCCAAGTTCATGGACATCAGTGTGCTGTAGGTCACCAGCCACACTGAAGCAGATTTTTAAATATATAATTATAGGTTTCAAATACAGTGATTCTCGTGAAATGGGCAAATGTCTTCACACATGCCCTACAAGAAACCATGTACTGAAAATAATTCCATCACCAACACATGGGAACAAAGCTAAACAGGACAGAGCTGGCATTTCTATTCCCACCTAAGTTTTTCCTCAGCCACATGATGAGGAAGAATAATAATACTCCAGCCTAATGAAACAGGAAAATAGACTGAACATTCCGTAATACTTCAAAGTTATCAAATACAAACATCTAGCCACTGTTATTATAAAGAAACTTTTACCTCTGAGATACAAGTAAAATCTAATATATACAAACAGCAGATAAACTTTATCTAAAAGCATATATACATACATATATATATATATATATGATGTAGTTTAAAAAATTTTAAGGAATGATGTCTGCAAAGGAGCTGGCTTGGAGATAGACTGTCCAGTGTAGATATCTGTGAATCTTGTCTTACTATCAATAAAGCAGAGGATTCCTTGAGTAATCTCTAAAGATGGTTTGATTTGCAATCAAATTCCTAAACATCCTTGTTATTCAGTATTTAGCTAAAAGATCTCTCACTTTATATGTTCCATGTTGCTTTTCTATCATTTTGTTGCATCTCCAAGACATTTTGTAGTAGATCATAAAGACTCTGCAAGCCTAGTGTTTTAGTAGAACTTCGAGCATATGAATCTATATTCAACCTCAGGTTGCAACTATGTGCATGGAATGCCCTGTAAAAGAGAAAGCTTAAAGTCTCTGAGTAAATGCCAGAGTACACAGGAATAATATCATGAGAAATGTCTCTAGATTTCCTAGTTGAATACTGGATAATTACAGAACACCATGAGCCAATGATGGAGTCCTATAATTTTCATAGAAAAATTTTCATGAGTACTTCTCATCCTTTTGACTAAGACCAATTGTGGAAAGTCTCAAAATGACCCCGGTAAGGAATGGGAAGCAAGTCCAAGTTTGTGACCTGGAAATGCTGCATGGAAGTTCAGCTGAGTAGTTGAGAGGGAAGAGAATACATCAAAGATAAAGACCAAGCTGCAGATGAAGCCAGGCTGTAGAATTCCAATGTCCAAGCATCACTGTATCAATAATTATTACCCTGAGATAGTCTGCAGTAGCTGTAGAAAGCTTTTAATATTTCTTTGAGCCTGCAGTGAAGAGTACATCACAAAACCTTTCAATTCATGTTTTTCTCTTTGGTTCAATTGTTGTATGAGGTAAAAGAACACCACCATAGCACCTCTTCCTCAGAGGCATTTAAACTCTTTGGAAGGACATTGTACAAGTTGGAGATGTTTAGCCAACAACTGAATCTCAGCTCAGATGGTATATCCTGACACCAATGGCTAAGGCTCCATTGTAATAAATGTGCCATACAAATTTGTCTATGTTAACATTCTCTTCCTAAGTAGTAAGGTAAGGATGAGTAACAAGCTTGAATTCAGAGACTTTGCGGCTGGACATAATTTCCACAGACCATACGCACCTCAGAATATTATTTATTTATTTATTCATTCATTTGTTTATTTATTTATTTATTTATTTTGGTTTTTCAAGACAGGGTTTCTCTGTGCAGCTTTGTGCCTTTCCTAGTTCTTGCTTTGTAGACCAGGCTGGACTCAAACTCACAGAGATCCACCTGCCTCTGCCTCCCGAGTGCTGGGATTAAAGACATGCACCACCACTGCCTGGCTTATAACACTGAGTTTTGTTGGAGGAACTTCAAAATGCTATAGATTTGTTGAGTTTGGGCAGGAGAACTCAGTCACATATACGGTAAGAGTTAGGTAGTTTCACGTGGGGATTGCCAGTTCTGAAAACTGGGGTTCAGTTCTGGCCTAGCTCTTTCCTCACTGCATGTGAGAACATAAACCTTTGTAGATACAATGTCTTCTTCTAAAAAGTATGAGAAATGATTTACCTACCTTATAAAGTCACTATGATATTTAAACTAAAATAGGTAGCATGTTTAGGCAATACATAAAGAAACTGGTTATTACCTCTCTTGTTTCCCTTCACTTGGGTTCAAAGCCATTGCAGGGTGATTGTAAGGTCAGATAGTGTAATATCACTACAAGTTCAGTGCCAACTAAAGCACACTATATATTCCAGGCCGATTCCAATAGACGAAGACAAAAATGTGCCACTCTGGCCCTAGCATACATAGATCAAATTTTCCCAGCAACGATAATTTCCACAGATTCCACCACAGTGTTTGAAAATGGAGCCTCAGGTGACATGTTTAGGTGGCCCACCTCTGGAGAAGTATTTCGAGGTTGCTCTCAGGAATCTGAACCTATGCTTTGATAAAAGGCTGAAAATTTAACCACCGTAATTTTATGCTCATAAAGAGCAGTGGTGGGGAGAGTACAAGGAAAGATGTAAGCACATTTAAATGCACCTGCTGGGCTACTTGTAGTATTCACAAGGTGTGCATTATGCACAGTTACCCAAGTTGCCCCGAACAAAAGAAGCCACCAAATGCCAAGGTGTTTTTGAAAATGCGTTTTATTCAGGACTCTGAAAGGTAGGTGAAGCCATAGATGGGGGAACTACCCCTCCCTCTGTTTTAATGATCTTAATTTGCTAATGGAATGTGCGTGGCAAGATTTTGGGAGCCATGCGGAGCTGATTGTGTTGTTCAGTATTGATGTTGCCTGCAAATTAAATGTACCTAAGTAGCCACCTGTTTGTGCTTATGATTATGTAAAGCCCCATATGTTTCCCTCTCTACACATGGGAGGTAAATATTGAAAAAATTATTCTGGTGTGAAGGGTGAAAACAGCAGCAATTCTTTTGTAACTGTCAACATATGCCATGGTGTTTCTGGGGAACATGGTGCTTTGTTTGACATATTTGCTGATTTTTGCCATGTAGTCAGTGTTTTGTTTTTTTGTTTTTTTTTTAAATCTGTTACCCAGTTACGCAAAAACAATTAAAATCCGTTTACATTAAATTCAAATTAAGAGAGGTATAATTTTCTGAGGTAACCATAAGTTTTAAATGGATGTTGCAGATTACGATGCAAATCGTTTGATTTGCAAGATATAGAAAACTGAATGACTTTCCCCAGTCTAAAACAGAAACCTTTCCCTCCAAGCATCGGCCTTGCTTTGGTTCCAAACAACAGGAATTTGAAAATTCCAACTAAATTTAACACTCTCAAGCTTGGGTAGCCCATGCTGCCCCATGGGACTTGCTGGCCTCTGACAATTCAGGCCATCTAAGAAGCAACTGAGCCCAAGATCTAGGCTGTCTTCCTGTGGACACAAGACTGCCTAATCCCACTAGGGTGTTTTCAGGGCTCCCTCATCATCCTAACCCCAGCTCAGCCCCCAACCTATACCTCCCCGCGCCCACTTCCTCCCCTGACAGTGCTAATTGCTGACAGTCTTCCAGGCCTGTGGGCATCTGCCCTGCTCTTTGGGGGATGCATGTCCTGTTTTCTTACCCCACCTCATCCTGTGTTACGGTTTTCGTTCACTTTGGCTGAAGTGAGCGTGCTGTATACAAAGGACCAGTACAGGAGATATATTTTAAATACTGACATTAAATGGATGCAAGTGTCCACTTAACATTGTTGCTATTTCTGCATTGGAACAAAATTGAGGAAAAATTTAGTCTAAACATGTTGTCAATTCCCAGGGCCTTAGACTAAACATTTGTGTTTAGACACAGCTTTTTATAGTACTGCAGCTACCTTGTTACATTAGAAGGTTTTTTTTTGTTTTTGTTTTGTTTTCTTTTGTGTGTGTGTATGTGTGTAAATTCTTTATTAATGTGTAACCAGTTTACATTGTTTCATATAGTGAAGGTACATTTTTAGTGTTTCCTGATAGCTAATTTCAACTTTAGGAATAAAATTAGATTAAAAAAAAGACAAAAAGGATTGAAGTCGCTATTGTGATCACTTTACACAAGGAAGGTAAACAAACTAGGCTTCCTCTATGCTTTCTACCTATGGCTTGTAACTGGTAAGGTTATTGACAGTCTAACAGCCCTCTTCAACTTCCCAATAAAAATTTCACTTTCAAACAAAGGTGATTGAAAATTTCAAAATTATATCATCAAGACTAAGAATAAAGGACCAATTACTTAAAAAAAAATGAAAATAAGGAAGACAGTTGAAACTGAAAGGTCTTTTTAGGCTGGGCTGAATTTAATAAAAACTCCCTATATATTTTAAAAAAAGATAATTATAGTAAGTGCAGACAGTCATCTCATACCTACTGTGTGCTGTGTGTCAAGGTGGATGGTAAACTCTTATGACATTCATGTTTTACAGCTCAGTGGATGAGGAAACTGAGGAGTTGAAGAATTTAGCCACAAGTTCATTAAGACTTTTGAAACTTGTGGAGAGACACTGTATGTCTTTAGAATTCATCTATGCAGATATATTCACTATTAAAACCACTCATATTTTCACTAGACTGAGAGGGCCATTTAATTTTTGACATACACCTTTGAATCTTTATGTATATACAGGTAGAAAGGTTTTTCATAACATTGAGACATTACTATGTAATGTATTTGTGTAGGCTTTCTCTCTTTAGTATCAAACCATGATGAAACCTAACATTTTAAGAATTTTTCAAAAATCAGACTTTTAATGGCGGAATAACATAGTGTAACATTTGTGATTAGTTATGATTACTTTTAAGCTGACTACATTATCTCGTCCTAATAAAAATTCTGAAATGATCATTGTTTTAGAATTTACTCTGATATGCAGAGCATTGGATTAATGCTTTAAACATGAGAAGGCCCTTTCTTCTGTAGACTGCCATTCCAGGAAGGCTGGATCAAGGCACAGGCAAGTACAGTGCAGTCCTAATCCACAATCTCTGCACGTGTGCAAAGTGACTGTTCGCTGGTTGATTGACAGGTGGAACCTGAAGTATATCAAATCTTTTCAGAAGGGCTAGGCGTTCCATTGCTGAATTTAATTTCAGACAGCGTATGATTTCCCCTTCAGTTGGTTAGGAGAGTTGGCCATTTTTGGAAGCTTCATTCCCACAATCAGAAAAAAAAAAAAAATTGTAGCTAAATTTTACATATGTGGAAGATTTCATTATTGTGTTAATTTACATTGGTGACTACAAACTAGATTCCATATGGGTAGGAGCCATTTGATTTACTTCTGTCCATTGGTTGCCTCTCAGTTAACTTCCCGTGAATTCATCTTTTTGTTGATATTGATGTGTGTGTGTGTGTGTGTGTGTGTGTGTGTGTGTGTGTGTGTGTGTTTGTAAAAACTGAGCCTAGAGCCTCACACATACAAATCAAATGTTCTGCACTAATTTACACCCTCAACCCTATTTTCCTTTATTTATTTTTCTGGGGGAAAGTGTCTAGATAAGATGTTCAATCCAGACTTCAATTCACTCTGAAACCCAGGAAAATCTTGACCTTGGTGATCCCCCTGCCTCAGATACCAGTATTATACCTGAGATTACAGACCTGCCTCATCACGGCAAGCTTTTATTGATTTTTTTTATATATTTTAGTTTTAACCAGTCTTGTAATTTGTAATCAGAAAGCTGCTTCAAATATAATTAGTCTTAGCTAAATATTAGCTTTTTCATTTATTTCTATTTTTTTTTTTGCTTTGTGTTAGAAGGTTGATGATCCAGTTTGATATGCTTTTTCTGAATTGTATGTAACTATTAATGGAGAGACAGTCAGTTTGTAGGTTAGAAGTTTCCACATAATAAACATCTTAATTCTCCACCCCAAAGTAATATTCTGCTTCCATAACATGTAATATAACTTGTAACTTTGTATTAGGTACTAATATTTGTAGAAAAATACTTCCTCAGCATTCCATTTTGAAAAATATTTAAATATTATTGCTCTTTTGTTCTCCAAAATGAACCTTACAGTTATATCCTCAAGGACCAATATTACCATAACTAATATTGTAAAACATAAGTTACATTTATCATTGAGCCAAACATAAACTAATTCAGAATCTATATATTCACAATAGTCAAATTTCTAATTCAAATATTCAATATATCTTGTTATTTTTAATACACTTTTCCACATATTTTGTGGTTCTTTGAAAATGTGTTTCCCCTTTTCATATAACTACCGATTGTGTGTTGAGGGTACTCGTTCCTTAGCCTTCTACCTGCCTTTATTCACCTTTTCCCCCTCCTATCATCCTCCTAGACATTTCGATTTCTCTATTCAGGTCACATATACATTCGTGACCAACTCAGGTAACTAGTCAACATTTAATCCTAACATATGCTAAACAATTATAAATGAACTCATAGCTGCATGTTTTTCTTTATAAATATGCATTTATGTCTCTGTTATTGTTTTACACTTTTTTTTTTTCTTTTTGGTTTTTCGAGACAGGATTTCTCTCTGTAGCTTTGGA
Source organism: Peromyscus aztecus (assembly GCA_902168405.1). Lineage (NCBI taxonomy): Eukaryota > Metazoa > Chordata > Mammalia > Rodentia > Cricetidae > Peromyscus > Peromyscus aztecus. The sequence continues at coordinate 5,186 of CABHPQ010156466.1, read as the reverse complement.
GCCTGTCCTGGAACGCACTCTGTAGCCCAGGCTGGCCTCGAACTCACGGATCCGCCTGTCTCTGCCTCCTGAGTGCTGGGATTAAAGGCGTGAGCCACTTTTTTTTGCAACTCATCATGTTAGAAAACTTACTTAAGAAAATTCTCGACTTTTTCTTTCATTGCATTCTATTAGTTTTTCTGTGTATTATTATTATCTGCAAATAATGGTCATTATCTCAGTGCTGAAGGTTTCCAACTCATTGGTCCTGAGCATATTTATTTACCACATTTTCTAAAACAATACCCAATAAGATACAAGACAGGCACCTTCATGTCACATCTGAAGACCTGTACACTTGGTGGTCCACATTCTGTTGTCTGTCTCAGATCTCACTACTCTCTTCGATTCTAGATAAATTATAAGCTTAATTAGAGGGTTTTTCTTAAAGATTATTTTGTTTTATTTTATGGGACAAGGATGTCAAGGATTCAATGATTATTGAATTGTGTTCTTTAAGCAGGTAGGTTTTGTTATACTAAGTCATGTTCTAATAAAGCTGTTAACTTAAAAATGTAAGGGAAAGACAAACAGTTCAACTTCAACCTTCAAAAAGCAACTAGGTTGGTCCCTCACATGTCCCTAGTAGTAACACAGACTGGCAAAAATGATACAAAATGTGTTTTAGCAATAAATATATATATACATATACATATATATAGCAATACATATATATATATATATATATATATTGTACTAAGGTCTGGAGATATAGCTAATGGTAGAGTAGTAACTTAGGAGATTCAAGGAACTAGTTTTGACCCTCAGCATCACAACACACACACACACACACACACACACACACACACACACACACACGACTTCTTAGTATTCAGAAGGCTGAGATAGGAAGTACATAAATCAAAACCAATCTGAGCTACATAGTAAGACCCTGTCTTAAACAAAAATTTTTAAAAATATTGTTATTTTTAAGTCAACAATTTCAAGTTCATGAAATTGCAATAGTCAGTAGTAAAAATAAAGTATTTGTTTAAAAAGATTATTCATTACTATAAAAATGGCATCAATGACCATTATTAAGATAAATTCAATAAATATGGAATATTAGAAATAAATATGCATATGAGAAATACATAAAAGTTGTGCTTTGAAGAATATTTATTGACACAGGCAAGGATATAGAAACGAACTTCTGTCTGTTACGTTAATTCATGTGACTACCTGTGGGTAGATATTTATCTTACCTATAAGATAATATAAACAAATATATCACATACAAATAATTTTAGATAGCTCTAGTATGAAAATTACAGGGTTTTTATTACTTTCCTGGCATTCCTTCCATTGTCTAATTTTTTAGAAGATGTGTTGCATGTATAATTAGGAGAAATTTGATACACTTTAAACTTGCGGCATAAAAACTTATTCATCAATGTCTACAGCAGTTCTTCCTTGGAATTGTTAAAAATTGGAGAAATCTAGAGAGTTTGGAGGTAGACAATGCATATACAGACAAAGAAATATCAGGCCCCGTTAAAAAGAAATGACTCATTAATCTATGAAAAGCTATGGAACACCCTTAAATACATTTAGGGAATGAACAAAAATATAGCCCCCCAAAAAGGGCTGTATTACCACATAATTCCAACATGTGACATTCAGAAAAGTTAAGACTTCAGAGTTAGTAAAGACTGTGGGAGTATAGAAGACTGAAAGGTGTGCAGAGGACTTTCAAGGCAGTGAAACTATTTCATATGACACTATAATAGTGAATAGATGTCATTCATTCATCAAAACCCATAGACTGTGCAACACCAAGAGTAATCAAATAGGAGCTATGGGCTTTGATAATGACCTGAAAGGGTAAGTCCTTCAGCTATAACACTTGTATCACTGTTACGAGAATGGTGAACCTGGTAGACACTGTGCGTATTGGTTTATGGAGTCAAGTAGGATATGAAAACCAGCTTGTGCTCCAATGACTCTTGCTAAAAGAAGCAAGATATAAGGCCGAATTTGTACTATTTTTTTACAGCTATATATTATTGTGGAGGATGTTATAAACAGCCTTTAAATGCTTGAAATATCATTGAGTATGAATAAAATAGCATACTATACTGATGTTCTGTTAAGTGTGAAGTGACCTGAAGACCAGTGTTCACAATGTTTAATGGCAAGCTAGTTGCTCTCATGATGGTCTTTCCATGGTGATGCTGGAAAGAATCATTAGGAAAATTACATGTACAGGAAGAAAAGAACGAGGAATGATAAAATAGAGCTTAGAAGGAGACATCATCTATCAAAGAACACCATCAGCTGTGGATTTGTGTGGTCATATTTTATTTGTGCTGAAATGTGGTGATATTTTATTTGTGCTTTAATAAATACAGTTTGCCTGGAGATCAGAGGAAATAGCAAGCCATTTTAAGTAAACAAAGTCAGGCAGTGGTAGCACACACCCGTAACCCTATCACTTAGCAGGCAGGATCACTGTGTGTTCAAGACCACACTAGGGAACAGAGCCAAGCGTGGTGACACACGCCTTTAATCCCAGTACCAACCATAGAGTTCTGGAGGCCTGTACAGACAGGAAGTGGCAGAGTTGACCAGGAAGAGGAAGTGATGTAGCTAGACAGAGAGCAAATCAGAGGGCAGAACAACAAGGCAATAAAGGCGTGGGCAGACGGGAAGTAACTCCCATTTGGAAGTTTCAGAGTTGGTGAGGTAAGGTTGACTGGTGGCTTTTTCTATTTCCCTGATCTAAGTAAGGCTTTCACCCCTATGTTTAGTTCTGCGTTTTTTTATTTAATAAGACCATTTAGAAATTCGTCTACAGATTTGCCCATTTTCAAATGCTTGTTTTCAAAACAAAATTCTCATCCAATGCTAAGAATTAAATATATACATGGGTGGGAAGTAAAACATCATCTTAACCTAGAACTTCCAAGTCTAATTTGTCTTTAAGGTGATAAACACTATTATTAATCCAAGGTTAGAAACTAAGAAAAATAATCTTACTATGTCTTAAATGTACAAGACAATTGACCCCAAAATTAAAACAGAAAAAAAAAAGGCTGGTTTTCTTTTGCATGTCCATTTGTATTTTCTCACATAGTTTGTAGAGAAAACTCCCTTTGGCCAGGAAAGTGTTTTATACAGTAGCCACAACTGAGTTTATTTTGATTCAGTGAGAATGGGAATGACATGGCCTCATAGAAATTGACCTAATACAAAATGCGGGGAAATGGCTCCTGCTTCTTTGGGTAGCAAGCTCTGTGAGGGACAGAAGTCTGTGCAGGGCTGCTCTCAACTCCACTTCCTCCTCACAGCCAGGTGGAAAAAGCAAATCCTTCCTTACACCTTGCTTCTTTTAACAAAATCCCCTCCAAAACAAAAGATTGAGATAGTGTTCATCATAAGTGTACATTTTAAATATTTTGCATAATGTTTTATCAGATTGTTTTAGGAAGTCATACTTTAGTCAAATGAAAAATTACTTATGATTATAAATCATTGATGCAATAATGTAAGATTATAGTTATTCCATGAATTAAATATACTAGTTTCCAAATGAAACAATGCGAAAATTTATTTTGAAAAATGTTAATGAATTGGGCATTTCAACACCCAGGCAAAAGGCATATAATTATTTGATAATTTTTTATCATTTTATCATCAATTTTATATAGAAGCATTTCTGTTAGGCCAGTTTTAGTCACTAGTTATTGTTAATTGTTTTTTTTAACTTTTCCTATGCTCAAGAAAAGCATGTGAGATGTTTTTTGTCTTAAGCTGCTGAATTTGGAAATGTCTTTTATGCAGCACTGCATAATAGAGTAATGTGACTACTAGAATTTTTTAAATAATTTATGTAGCTCATTTCTATTGGACAGAGCTAGTGCAGATTTAATAAAAACATTTACTAACTATATGACTTTGAGTAGGTTACTCTGCCTCCCATTACCTCGAATGTCTCATCTGTCAAATGTAGATTGATTCTATAACTTACATATAAACACACACATATTCAGAACACTGCCTGACACACCATCATCTCACCTCCATGGAGTGTGTAAAGATAGCCCAGAGCATGGGGTAGCAAGGGATATGCCATCTCTAAGCTTTACTTTCACATTTCTTACAGACCTTCTGTCTCCTGAAATAGGATTCCTTCACAGTAATACAATTCATAGACTAGGATATAAAAATTCAAGGAGAAAAATTTCTTCAATCTAGCCTTGTAATTTTAGCAGCAGTTTTATGGATGGATCCACCGCTCTCCTTGAGCATATGGTTTAGAGACACAATGTAAAAGGCAAAAGATTTATAAGATTTCAAGGGAAACCAGAGCATAAGAGATACAATGTACAATTGCTATTTGGGAAAAAAAAACATCATTGTTCATCATAAAGATGTAGGGAAACATTTTCTTCCAGGGTATTTCTCATGACTAACCAGGAGATGTTTGTTATTCACACTTCATCATACCACAAAGGAGGAATACATCTTTCTAGAAAGTAATCTAAGAATTTAGATCCTCACTATAAAGCAGATATGATGTGATTTACCAATCTATGGGGATAATGCAATCAGCTACCACAGACCAGGATATATTTTTGTTGTGTTTGGCAGCAACGGCCAAGTTTTCGAGCTCAGCAAAGAGAGCTGTCTTCGAAAAGAACAAACTGTGCTTCTTGGGCAGTTTGTTTATTCCCACAGAGAAATGGAATATTCACTTTTTATCTTTTAATGTCTTTGAGCATTTGGGAGGTGACAAAATAGAGACATATGGAAACATTATATTATAGGATGTGAACTGGTGTGTATTGAAAGTTTGCTTTCCTGTCTACCTTTCAGCAAAAAAAGATTTGCACCTGTTCCCTAAAACTGTCTCTCCTAAATCTCTGTGAACCTTCCCTCCCTTGACGCTCACTGGAACCTAAGCTTTTAGAACCCTGTCTGCTACACTGTTCTTGGCACATAGGCCAGTATCTTTTTCTCAGTGGATTTTATTTATTTACAAATGAAACCTTGTGGAATCCATTCACTGGGTCTCCCCAGAAGGTTTCAACCTCTATCTGAAATAGAGTATCTGTGTTTCAGTATTTCAATGCAGGGTGATAGAAAGCATCAAAATGATGAAGCAGGAGTCTCTAGAAATTGCTTCCTACATAAAAACAACAAAC
>CABHPQ010156465.1:0-39424 GCA_902168405.1 Peromyscus aztecus | reverse complement strand
TTAGTGAAACTTGACTCTTGTGAAGGAGTTGGTGACTGTCTGGAATAGTCCATAATACAAATGCTGGTTCTTATATGTGTTATGTTGAGACATCAGTGTACAGTGACAATGAAATATCAGTAAGTAGTCAAAATGTTGATGAGTTCATGTGAGTATGAAAAAAAAATCACTTTTACTGCAATGAACAAGGGTGTAAGTGGTGATTTGATTCCTTGCTGTTGCTGGTCAGAGCAATTTAATTTACATAACAAAGGCAAAGAGTAAGAAAAGCAAGAAGGGAGAGGAAGGATGCATAATATACAAGGAAAACAGAAAAAAAAACTTAGTAGAGTGTGTCTTTAAGGAGATCAAGGATATAAATCTACTTCACAGGTGATGGTAGGAATCAAGGGCATGCATTAAAATCTACTTATCATTCTTTAAAATAAGAAGGAAATACTAAAGAGCATGTATGTAAATGCATAATTAGATTTCTGTGAGTTTAGAATGAATTTATCTACACTGAAGTCTTGACTTTTAATGCAAAATAAGAGTCTATGAGAGCTTATAAAGATGAGGAGGCCAAGACTTATCTACTTGAAGAGAGGTAAAAATTTTGAAACTCCTAGAAAAATGGGGCATCATTGTGACAAGAGTAACATAATAGGATTTTTAGCACAAGCATAAAATTGAACATCATACATTTAAGTTGGCCAAAATCCAAAAGATTGAATACATTATTTTAGAAACCTTCATAAGATGGGAAAATATTAGAAAATATCTCAGGTTTAATCATTCCACCCTTAACTTTTGAATAACTAGAATATCAGGAAAAATAGAAAGCCATGCAAATAGTTATTATAAAGAAGCTAATGGACAGTAAAAGTGACAGTCATCAAACAATTAATAGCATGAATGGAAGCAAAAGTATTGGTATTGTAGAATACTTGCTCTATATAGATGATTGAAGAACAAAAAATATTAGCATGGTTCTTCATATAATTTATTGAAATTTAAATCTAGATACTACATTGTTAATATATAAGTAATGCTACCTTAAGGATGCTAATTTTACAATTAGTAGGTGACAGAGATGTTCCTTAGGCTCTAATCTCTAATCTTCACTGTTCCAGCCCATGCTGAAACACTTGATACACATGTGTGGCTAGCCAACTCTTCATGCTGGGATCCAATTACATCCTTCATAAACCACACGTGCTATTCTTCAAAAGGACAGAGCTTTAGAAACGGACCATGAAGGCCCTGTAGGCAAGGGCATGGCCATGTAGGCTGTAAATTCAAGCTTCCTCTGACATTGTCTGTAGAAGTTAAGGAGTGGGTGACTGCAGGAGGGGATTTAACTTGGTCTTAAAATTGTCTTGCCACACAAGTTGGACAGTAGAGTGAAAGAGCAGATTGGATTTCTTCACAGGGGGTCCTCTTAGATGTATACAAAGAATATTTTGGAAGATTGGGAGCAGAGCCATTGAGAATTCAAAAGTGCAAATTGAGTTTGGAAATTCCAGTGATATTACAGTTGTGGTTACAGAAAAAGTAAAAGGAATATGTATAATGTTAGTGAATGTATAGTGTGATAACAAAATGTAAAAAAAGAAGTCAAATAATTCAAAGGCTTACATGAAGTAAAGTCTCTAGTTACCTAACCAAATGGTGTAAACCAGAGTTAGAGTGTAGAAAAACACAGTGACTTTAAAAAAGTCAAAGACAGAGATGATGGAATGCCAATATTCCCGAAAAAGCAAGGATGTGCAAGAAAATAGAAATCGAAAACTAGGAGAAATGTGCACAGAAAAAAATCAGGTGAAAAAAGAAGTGAAATCTTAACTAGAGGCTAGTAAAGAAAAGCTGAGCACCACTCAAATTACTGCAAATAGTCATTCTTTATCCTCCATTAGTCAGGAAGAGGTTTGTTCAGGAAGGGTCAGACACCATTTCAAGTAAGGACCTGAAGAAGTTATGAACAATACCCGGCTAACATTGTGGAAAGTGATGGTACTTGTTTAGTTATTCTCATTATTTCTGCAAGCAAACAAATGAGGAGATAAAACAATGGCTGGATTTTCAATGTAACTTGGCATAAAGGAATGGTTGCTATGTGGAAGATATTCCTGGGGGAGGGCACAATAGTCCTAAAAAACCAAACCAAACCAAACCAAACCAAACCAAAACAAAACAAAACAAACAACAACAACAACAAAAACTAAGGTGTCCCTGGCAGAAAACCTCTGGCAGGGAATCTACAGAAAAGTACAAAGGAGAAGAGAGTGGGGAGGGTGCCTATAGATGTCCTCTCCCTTTATGTGAATATTAACTTTTGAATTGTTTCAAGGAAAGTGAGAAAGTTGTATGTAACGTATTTTTTTTTTATTCTTCAGATAAATTAGCACAACAGAAGTGATTTTTTGCACTAGTTTACAAAATTTAGGACAACAATGAAAAACTTACGGAATAACGAAACAACTTCTAAAATGGTCTTTCTTTTTTTACTTACAAGATGAACTTTTAATGAATGTTAGAGTAAATATAAATACCAAATAATTTTGTGCTGTATCTTTTTATAATAAACATTTGTAAATGATAATTTCTTTGGAATTATAACAAAATTGCAACATTTCCTCCTTTCCCTTTTCTCCCTCCAACAACATTCATGAACTGGAGTCCTTGCTCTCTCAAATTCCTTAGTTTTTCCAATTGTTGCTGAGATTTGGGGGTAAAATGACAGAGATAACCTCTTTCATTAAAACTGCAATATCAAAGATCATACTCAGCAGCCCCCTAGGCCAGAGGAACATTTGAAATATGGTGATTTCAAATTGAGGTGCTCAGGTAGTATAAAATACATTACATTTTAAAAACCAAGCATGCAAGCATTTGATATAGTGTTATAATAACTATGTTGATTATATGATTAAAAGTTAATATAGAAATACTTTGTTAAAAATACTATATATATATATATTAATCCATATTATTATTATTATTACCAAAATATTTTTATTAAAGATTGGTTTGACACTACTGCTTAATGATAAGTGATAGCATAGTGTTTAAAATCAAGAAAAAATACATATAAATAAAAAATTAAAATATATTAAGTGCTGTTTGAGAGAAATGTAAGCTAGCAAGGGGAAACAATGCACATCACACAAATTAAAAGAGTAAGATGAAAACTGTTAGGGAAATGTTTAAAAAAAAAACAAATGATATGTATAAATAAGCTTGACAAAGGAGACATGGAAAATATTGGAGCCAACAAAGAAGAAATTAAATATTAAGTGTGTAGGAGATTGGAAAAAGATTATGACCTGAGACACAAATGATAAACTGGAGCCAAAATATCACTGACTTTCAGAAATTCTGTAATAAAAGACTTGGCTTTCCAATCAGCAAGGCCAATAGCAAGCTGGGATAAGAATTTGATCAGTTTAAATTTTAGAAAGTTTTTTTTTCCTTATGTCAGCATAACAAAAAAATATGTGATAGCAAAACAGTATTGACTCATCTGTTCTTTCAATGTTGGCCTTAAAATGAAAACAATCACCATTGACCTCACTTTGCTGGTCTGGGTTGTGAGAAGATGGAGAAAGACTGGGATATATAAGAAGATGAGGCATATGAAATAGGTCTTCAGACTTGGAAGATATGCTTGATCATGGGAGAAAAATACGTTTACCTCTCCATTAAATCAATAAGAAGTCTTGCGAGCAGCCATGCTGTGAAAAGATGTAGATACAATAATTACTTGTGAGAGTGTGAAGAAAATAAGTAGAACAAATCCAAATCAAAATTCAGATAGTTAGTAGAATTTTAGATACTATAACTTCATAATATCTAGAGTTATTAGATATATCTACTGATATATCTATAGATATCTAATATCTATAGATATAATAGACAATTTTTCTATTAAATTGTGAACTGATAAAAAAGAAATGCCTGGGCTAATGATTTGCTTATCTGTAGTACAACAAAAATTATATAATACTCAGGAATAATATTAGAGAGAAAAAAGAAGTAATTCATGATGGAATATGTATATAGATATGCAGATACTAGTATAAGAAGAGTCCAGATTTTGTCTTTCTATATGGAATCATGTTCAACCTAGAAGCCTCAAAATGTACAGATTACATTCAAGTAGTCATTCAAATGCCCAGTCAGTGTCACTGTTATTTTCTTAATGGGTGAAATAAATAAAATCTTAGAAGAGTTCTAAATTGAATAATTTTTCTCAAATACCATATATTCTTTCCTTTAAATTAAATTTCTATTAAATAAAAAGTCATAATATTCAAGCACATGACATATTGGTTGAGTTTATGATAATACTCTCTTAAACACTTTTTTTTATTTATATGTATACCAGGCACATAATTTAATAAAAAATATTTAAGACTCTGCAACAATGTTTGGTTGCTAGATGTCTAGTGAGTCCATTACTTACAGCTTTCAACAGAAGGTATCCAACATCACAATCATTAATGAATATATGATCTGAAGATCTAGAAAATTCCCTAGGCAGATGTTCAACAATTAACTGAAGACAGAATATATATATATATATATATATATATATATATATATATATATGTATTTCGAAGATGAGTTTATTGTACATATTATTATTTCTATTATCATTATCATCATCATCATCATCATCAACATCATCGTCATTATTTGTGGTGATATTGTGTTCCCCAAAATAGTGTGCACCCTAATAAACTTATCTGGGGTCAGAGAACAGAACAGCCACTAGATACAGAGGCCAGAAAATGTTGACACACATGCCTTTAATCCTAGCATTCCAGAGGCAGAGATCCATCTGGATCTCTGTGAGTTCAAAGCCACACTGGAAACAGCTAGGTGTGGTAACAAGAGCCTTTAATCCCAGGAAGTGATGGCAGAAAGCACGAAGGTATATAAGGCTAAGGCGTGACAACCAGGAACCAGAGCTGGTTAAGCTTTTAGACTTTTGAGCAACAGTTCAGCTGAGATCCATTTGGATGAGGACTCAGAGGCTTCCAGTCTGAGGAAACAGGATCAGCTGAGGAAATGGCTAGGTGAGAAAGCTGTGGCTTGTTCTGCTTCTCTGATCATTCAGCGTTCACCCCAAGACCTGGCTCTGGGTTTGCTTTTATTAATGAGAACTTTTAAGATTCGTGCTACAATTATCATTTGGGAAAGCCTAGGCTTTCATTGCAAGAGAAGAACAGAACTGAAAAGGCAATCACTACCAAGGACTCTTAGAGAGGGTGGCACAGCACATGCAGTGGTTACAGCAGGAAGGACTGGAGTTGAACAAGGATTACTGGGATGAGAGCAATCGTTAGGCAAGAATCTTTATTGCAGTTACTCTGAAAAGACAGCAGAGAGGAAGGGGCAGGTTAAAGACTAAACAGCTGAAGTGATATCCGTGGTCTAATATTTTATAGGCTGTTTTAGTGTGACTGGTTCTAAATGAAACAGTGATGTGGGCAGAAGACTGTTCCTGGGGAGGGTAAACACACCATGGAAAAGAAACCAGGTACGAGGTTCATGCTGGCTTACTTGACATCATTGTTCCCAAGAATTATTTAAAGAAAAGAACTCAAATGGCAAAATATCAAAGTAAAAGTGCAGAATTAATTCAAGCAGATTGTAGATAGGTCAATAAATGTAAAGGAGTACAACTAAGAATATACAGTCTTCTGGAGTCCAAATGCGAACTTTTGAAGGTGAGAGAGACCAACCACCCCTGTTCTGTGGTCAAATGTCATAGAACCAAAACAATTGAAATAGTTTTAGCAATATAAAAGGAGATATGGAACTGAAAAGGTCTTTGGTAACAGCCTGCTTTCTGATTAACGGGAAATGAAGAAGTAGAAAAAAATGAGCATGAACCGTTTCAACACAAGAGCTCTAGTTTAATTTTACCTTGGATCTGGAGGAATAGCATCTGCCATAATTCTTTTATGTACAGAATTTTTTTCATTGAGTAATTATATTTAGTGTTCTAAAAAGTCACCATATTGATTGCAAAACTTAATGGATAGCAGAAATGTTTGCAGATAGTAAAAGTTTCAATGTACAGAGTGGAAATAATTTCTTTTATCTCCAAAACAGGCTGTCATAATTATTCTCATATATAAAAAGAAATCTTTTAAAAGAGGTATTATGGCCACTACACACTAATTAAAGTAACAAGTGGTCAAAATTACATAATCATTACATAACACCTGTGAATGTATATGGACCAAATATTAGGGTTCCCAGTTTCTCCATACAGGCATTATTGAGAATACAAGGCGTGACCTCACCACCCCATTCTCAGTTTTATTTTCTGCCTATTGTGAGTACCTCCAAAATAAATAACATTGAACAAGTTCCAGTGTATGGCATGTTGACAGTGGGTCTCTGATTTTTTTTTTTAACTCTATGGCTATTGTCCACATAGCAAACACAAGAAGGAACCAATTTTCCCTCATCATGTGTCAAGTTTTATGAAACTTCCACAAAATTGACCCATAGAATGCATTTTTTTAGAAAGGTAGCAAATGCACCTAAAGTTTAACAAGAAGTGAAAATCCATAGTTTCCCATGCTCACACTTGTCAATTCTTTATTGGTTTTGTAAGTTTTGAGGAGGAATGAGTTCCCTGTACACCAAGAAAGGCAACATTGTACCTTTTCTAAATAACTAATTCTTAGAGCATCACTTCTCAGAGAAGCAAAGACATAAAAGGTAACCCTCTTTTTTTTCTTTCATTTTTCTTTATTAAGAAATTTTCTCACGGCACATACTATCCATAGATCCCCCCTCCTCCCTTTTTCCACCCCCCCCTAGCCAAATTGAGGTCTCCCATGGGGAGTCAGCCGAGCCCAGCACACTGAGCCTAGGCAGGTCCAAGCTCCTTCCCACTGCAAGGTGTCACACCACAGGCACCAGGTTCCAGAACTGCCCATAGACCAGGGACAGATCCCGATCCCCCTGCCTGGGTGCCCCCGAACAGTTTGAGCCAAACAACTGTCTTCCATATCCAGAGGTGTAGATGTAACCAACCATCTTATTAAATAAGAAACACAGAACCAATGCAAAGAAGAAAGCCAAGAAGTCAGAGCTAAGAGCTAAAACCTTACCCTTCCTCCTGCAGTGGTCCTACCTCTCTGAAGGAGGAGCTACTTCCTGTGTTAAAGTCTTTATATAGAGTTTCTGTTCTGCCTTCTCATTGGTTGTAAACCCAACCACATGATCGCCTCATCACGGCCTGTCTGTAGAGACCTCCAGGTGTTCCATGGTTGGTAATCTAGTATTTTGGAGAGGAGTTTTCCAGGTTATATTCATGTAAATTCCTTCAAGTCTTGCTTCTGAAGTTTATGTTGTATCTAGAAATAAAGAATTGCCTTCATGTTCTGGGAGGCCACTGAAGAAAGTTAGAGAGAGAGAGAAAACGAGGCTATTACAAGGATGAGCCACCTAACAGGTTATCTAAACCCAAGGTCCTAGCAGGTTTTGTGTGTGTGTGTGTGTGTGTGTGTGTGTGTGTGTGTGTGTACCTGTGTATTACAATAATTAAAGAATAAGAGCTATAAGACGGGAATTTAAGATGTTGCACAGAGGAAACTGAGGAGGAAAATTATGTAAATACAATACAAATAAGTAATTATCAAATAAAAACAAAGAATATGAAGACCTTAATTCTGTCAAGAGTCAGTCTGGTACAGAAAAGAAAGGTCCTCTATACAAGTCCACTAATAACTGAATGTAAGTATAAAATTTTGTCACTTCTAATAAAAGAAGAAAAGAAAAAAAAACTTCCAGAAAGGGGAAAAATCAATTTTAAAGTTGTTGTCAGCATCACCACATTGTAAAATAAATTCCCTTGTACAGGTCATCTCTTGAGTTAGGCTTTCCATTTTGGAAGCTACATATATTAGATTTTGCTATCAGAAAATCCCCTACTGCCAAACATCTAAATTACATCAGCCATAATCTGATTTCTCTGAATTTTCTTCAACACCAACAAAAACTATTTTTCCATCTTCAGAGTTAATATCACTACCATGACAAATAGGAAAAAAAAACATAATAGTCTCATGGACTTAGCCTCAAATTTATAGCCCTGTTCTTTGGGTTCATGAACTGGTATAAAAGTAGTAACTATAAGTTATAAGTTTACCTACAAATATGTCCAGCACCTCATCAGAGTATTATTTCTGAATTACCATGAACCAATTAAAAACACAGAAATATAAATATATATTCTTCACTATTATGTTTTTCTCATTACTGTTTTATTGCCTCCAAACTCTTTCTGAACAAACTATAACTTTCAATGATATGTGTCTTTGGGAAGTAATGAGTTCACAAAGGTGTGCCCTCATAGTGGATTAGTCTCCTTAGGAATAAAGACATGGAAAATTACTTCACTCAGTTCTCTGCCATAGTGGTAGAGTGTATACCTCATTACATGCACTTGGCATTCCCTAAATCTTGAACTTTCTTGAATCTATAAGTATGAAAGAAAAACATTTGTTAATTAAGATATCAAGTTTATAGAAAAATTTTTAGCAGCCTAAATGGAATAATATACCTTTTAGACTTTATTAACTATATTAATTGTAATATATACATAAGTGGATTAGTATGTATAAAAACTATGCAATAATTTAGAATAAACAAAAATAGCACATTAACATTGTTTTCCTAATCAGCTTTAAGGAAATTTCTGAGAGCAATTATCAAGATGATATAATATGTAAATACTGTTTACTAAATATTTACTATAGGTTTTTGAAATTTTTCTCAAAATTATTTTTCCCAGGAAAGCTTTATTATATATTCTACTATTGGAGAAATAATTCTAGGTTATAATAACCATCAAATCAAAGCCAGAAACGTCTTGAACTCTAACTATTAGAATGACACTTTAACAAAATTTATTTTGATTTTAGAAAAATTAGGCAACTGCCTTTAAATTTATCTGCTATTATTAAGATATATTATCTGCTATATATTAAGAATTATATATTGCACATACACCAATAATCCTCAGAAATACAGAAATATCGTATGACATGTTTAGCACTAATGTAATGCCTTATAATCTATCAGAACCAGGATCTTGTTATCAGAAGGAAAGAGGAGAAATAATAAGTAAAGCATATTTATTTTTAAGTAGAGGCAGTAATCTATCTATCTACCTATCTTTCTATCTATCCATCCATCTATCTATCATCTATCTATCATCCTCCATTCTCTCTATGAAAAGAGAATAGCTTGATCCATATAAATATACACAGGCATATCCATTAAAACACCTTTTTGTGAAAAGTCAGATGTATATGAGAGTTAATCATATAACATACATTCGAAAGATACACCAAATGTTAACAGTAAATTCTATGTGAATCTGAATTAGACTTCTTTAATTTTCACTTCACATATTTCCTATTTTTTAACAAAATTTGTTCATACTACATAAGCTAAATTTATTTCCCAAGTGATTCTGTATAGTGTCTATTATTCTTATCTCTATTTTCAAATGATAAAACAAGGAAATGGGAAGATTATATGTCTTGCTCTAATTAATAACTCCCTTAAAAACCAGACTCATGCCAGGCAGTGGTGGTGCACACCTTTAATCCCAGCACTCAGGAGGCAGAGGCAAGTGGATCTCTGTGAGTTCCAGGCCAGCCCGGGCTACAGAGTGAGTTCCACGAAAGGCACAAAGCTACACAGAAAAACCCTGTCTTGAAAAACAAACAAACAAAAAAAAAAAACAATAAAAACAAACAAAACTAGACTCACTTAAAAAGCTGAGCTGTTTTATAGTCCTTATGTGATCCAAGGGCAATAGTGTTTATTGCTCTCTCAATATAATTTTTACCTCAAATGAAAATTTGGCCTTTTTTATAGGCAGCTTTATTTAGGATTTCCAGTGAGGAAAAAGAAGAAATGATTAGGACATCTTAAACAAAGCTTTCTGGCTGTATGTTACTCTTATGTTTAAGAATGATTGCATGAGATGTGTTTTTATCGTGAAAAGGCATGTCTTTCTGTAAAAAAAACAAAACAAAACAAAACAAACAAAAAACACTCCCCTCTTTGGAGAATGTGACACGATCTTTTATTAGATATTTTAAGAAAATATTAATTACTCAATCATTTAACTTTTCCCAGCCTGAACACAATTTATCCTTCCCTCCCTTTTCTCCCAGTCACTCTCCCCATCCTCCCCCATCCCCCACAACCACTCTTTCTCCCTTCCCTTCGAAAGGTGCAAGCCTTCCATGTATATCAGCCCGCCATGACATACGAAGCTGCAGCCAGAGGAAGCACCTCCTCTCCTATTAAGGCTGGAGGAGGCAACCTGGCAAGGGGAAAGGCTCCCATGAGCAGGCAACAGAATCAGAGAAAGCCTTTGTTCCCACTGTGAGGAGTCCCACAAGAAGATCAAGTCACACAACTCTAACATATGTGTAGAGGGCCTAGTTCAGTCCCATGCAAGCTTTCAAATTGGCGATTCAGTCTCTGTGAGCTCCCATTGACCCAGGTAAGCTGACTCTGTGTTTTCCCATGGTATCCTTTAAACCTCTGTCTCCCATAATCCTTTCTCCCGCTTCCACAGGACTTGACAAGGTCTGCCTAATGTTTGGCTGTGAGTCTCTGCATCTGTTTCCATCTGTTGCTGGGTGGAGCCTCTCTGATGCTCTAGGCAAGGATCTAAATAACTGCTTCTGTAACCATTGTTCCTTTCCTGTTAATTTCATCCCCTTTCTGCCTTCCTGTTTCCCCTGTCTTTTCAATTTGTCTTTTTTTTTTTACTTTCTTTTTGTTCTCTTTAATTTCAAATGTGAACATTTAAAGACAAGCATTTTCTTTAGCAGGATAAAAAATTCATTTACTTAGAAAGCACATGCCATTTTGTATCAAAAGATAGATAATCGGTTTATATAGCACGCAATCTCAACTCCAGCAAAAGAAAAGATGGAACTTGAATTCCTCTGGTTACTGAAGTACTATAATCTCCCTCTATAGCATTTCGCCTCACTTTACAGGTTATCCTCACTCTTCTCAGCCAAATTCAGTTGCTGATTTCTCAGACTACATGACATGACATCTGTGGTGCCTTCCACTGAGATTTATTTAGCCAGATTTTCATTAAAATAGCAACTGAATTGACTCAATAAAATGTTGCTTATCTTAATAAAGACCCTTAGAGCTTCGAAAATTTGCATTTAATAGTCTTTAGTGTCATTACAGCATTAATAATCTGTGCCTAAGGAGTACTAACGAAAACTTTATATTTTCTGTTTAATAGAGGTCTCTTCATATCCTTCTATTTTCATGCAACTTAGGCTTTTAAAATATCAGGCAGAATAGGAAGGAAGCTCATAAGCAAAATGTAGTCCAATTGGAGCTGCTTACTTAGTGCAATGAGTCTCTATCTTCTGGGAAGATACCAGGCTCTCCATGTCACCTGAGATAGGAAAATACCATATATTTGCTTTCTCAAATCTTTACCATGTCTCTTTAGCACCTCTTTAAAAGTAAGCTGCTTGTGATTTCTTCAAGACATTGAGAAGATAGCAGAGATTGGGTTTGGTGTGGTGGGAAGGTGGGAATGAGCACACAAAATAAAATGAAAATAAATATTAGGTATTTTTTGTTGTTTGTTTCTCTTACTTTCTTTGGCTTGTTTCATTGAATGTTAATGCAGAGGATACTTCCTTACCATACTGTTTCAGCAGATGGAACATTCATGCCTTCATTAAGCACTTGTCTATTAAGAGATTTACCAGCTTTCTTAAACTAACCTTGACTAAATGACATTTAACATGAGTGATGTCATTTTTTTCCTTTGGTCCATTTATTGATACTTAGTTCAGGAGTAGAATATAAATCATTACAATCCATAATTTCATTTACTAAATACATGGGATTTTTAAAATAAGAAAGAGATACATGCAATTCAACAAATCATTAAAAGAAACAAGAAAATGGTTACTGACATAACCCTTAGCTTCCATTGCTCTGTTGTTAATTCCATCTCGTAGAATGCTTTAGAATGGATACTACAAATGAAAATACAGGGAGATAAAAGAGATACTGATAAATATTTCAAATCCAGATTTCAGTTAAGCAAATTGTATTTTTTGTACCAAAATCAGCCTTGTTAAAGGAGTTGTGGAATAATTTATTTTTACTGAGCAAACCTTAGGTTTAGGGTAATATTGAAGGCTTTATATGTGAACAATGTTTAAACTGAGGTCTCAAATTTTAGCCAAAACTGATTCAAGAAAATAGTGACTTTTCCAGTGGAAGAAAACAGTATAGTAGGCCTGACATTTACATTTGCTAGGGCTTAGGACCAGTTAGGTGAAAATTAAGGTGTGTGTTTACAAGGGCTGGTGGAGATACTGAAAAACCTACAATAATGGCAAGAAGGATGTACCAACATTTTCCTAGATTTTGTGCAATTGTTGTGCTTTCAAGTTTTCCCTGGGGTGCATTTTGAACAGCAGCACTAAAATTTCTTGAAATCAATGTTTATTTTTCCAATTCAAAGCTGTGTAGTAAAACACAGATAAGCCTTTTAGTTGTATTTCTTCACTCTCTCAAAAAGTCATCCCTCACAAATTGGCCAGAAACATCTGTTAGTAAAACAGAGGAGACACATTTAGAATGAACTCACAGGAAAACATTCAGAAAAAAAGAATATCACAAAATTGAACCAGGAAAAGGATTTCAAACTGGGTAGCAGGGAAAATGCTGTGTACTGAATGATAAAATGTCTTCCAGTTAAACATGAATATGAGTAAGTCATATATTACTGAATTGAGTCCTAAAGAACAAATACTAAGGCAGCTTTGAACTTACTCTGAGAGACAACTGGGTCTTCTGTTCCACACAGGAAAATAGAAAAGAAATCAGTTATTTAGGCAATGTCTCAAAGGTAGAACTGAAAATCATAGTAGCAAATTCTTTTCTAATGAAATAGCAAAAGTTGCTTGTCAAAGTAACTTTTCTGAAGGGAAGAATGCCTGTAATACCTTCTCATTGACTTCATACTCTTCATATGTACAATTAGTGCTCAATCTATATAGCTATAACCAAATACTTGAGGTAGGGTAACTTGTAAAGAATTTAATTCACTGCTTTAGAAAGGGAAATCTCCAGATTGGGCAACTTAATAATTTAGTCTATTGTAAGAGCTGTGCACAGGATGACAAAGAAGAAAAGGAAATAGTCTCATGCAGCAGGAAGGCTAAAGCCATGGGATGTCCTTGCTTTATGACTCACTAGAAGGAAAAGTGGTTTTCAAGAAAAACATCATCAGTGTCTTTAGGAGAAATACCCTAAGCCTAAAGAGTTAACTCTTTCCTTCATTGAAAGATTGGATCATCACTTACTATCCCCAAAATAAGAATAAATATCTAGTCTCTGAAACATCAAAAAACAGGCTCAAAATGTAGATAAATATATCACAATATTAAATTAATTTAAATACAAATTAAAGATTTTTCTTTTAATTATATTATGCATGTATATTGATGAATAAATGTTTAAACAGTTGCAAACAGTTGTTTTATGCTGTAATGCTTATGTGGAAATAAACATACTGTCTCTGACCAGCTTTAATAACTACATTCCTCTCAGTGTTATTCTTTGGTGAGGTCTCCAATCTGGCCCCTCTCCTTGTCTGGCTTGAATAGTAGAGCTTTAGCAATGAATACCTGCTAAATCACTTTAGAGCAGTGGTTCTCAACCGGTGGGCTATGATCTACACAGGGGTTGCATATCAGATATTTACATTACAATTCACAACAGTAGTGACATTACAGCTATGAAGCAGCAGACAACCCGTAATAGATGACCAACATTCTAGGTACATACTGAAGGACTGTTACTGCAACTAGTTCTTGTGACTAAGAATAGAAAGCAGCAGAAACATACTGTTCATAGGTCAAAGGGAATGAATACAATATTTGAGACTAGATGGATTGGTGTGTGATAATCTATGAACTTTGCATGTCTGGGTGTAAATGTTGATCTTGTAGCCCTAAGGCATATGTGTTTCCCTGCCTGCTGACCTTACTTCTGGTCACAAATCTTTCTTTGTCTTATGAAATGGGAACAAAGACATTTGCAGCACCTTTATCAGGTAATGGATAATCACCACATATACAGCTGACCTTTCCTTTTCAGTGTTTGCTCTCCCTCTTGGAACAGAATATCTAGGTAGTACTTCCTTTCAGGCAATCTCCTCTAAGAGATATGCTATCAAAATTAGCTTTTATCTTTATGTGTTGAAACTTCCTTTTGGTGGGAAATTTCCCCAAAGGCACCTTTTCCATTTTCCCATTGTAAACTCTACAATTTCTATTTAAGGTCCCCTAATATGTTTAACAATTACAGCTTTTGTATCTGAACTCACCTTTTCTTCAAATTTAAACACACTCATCCTCTTCTCCATGCCAAATTGTGTTTTTCCACATTGTTTGCTCAACACTTTGTTCCTGATTTTCACTGACAATCTATATAAAATCCACAAAGAAGAACCATGCCACAGACAAAATGCTATACTGTATTAAATGTATGCTGCCCAATAAGTCAGTCTATTGGTTTTGAATTCATTTTCTCCTAAATTTTCAGAAATCAATATTCTTTTCAAGAATATAATAAGAATGGCTGTAGTCCATTTCCCAATGCAATCCTCAGTCGCTTTTAATAATTCATGACCACACTCTTCAATGTCATCTTATCTATAAGCACTCTGATACTCTGAACTCCCCCCAAAAAATGGCACATTGAGGTCTGAGTACAGCATAAGAGGGCCTCTCGGGTCTCTGTCTCTAAAATTTTCTATATTCCTTCCACAAACTAAAATGTAATAGCTACTGGATTAGGTTTATCTATAATACTTACTTGTGAGGGCCAGTGTTGTTTTTATATTAGTGACTTTTCATATATTCATTACTTAATACCAGATAGAAGCAATGCAATGTAGAAAAGATTTTTTTTTTACAATCTAATAATCCATCATAGAAGAGACAATATGGCAGAATGGATCTATGGGTATGGAAATATGCAGCTGCTGCCTTTCTGATAGTGAATGAACCAGGAAACAATAATGATAGCAAAATTAGTTCTGAATCATAATCCTGGTAGTCCTCCCTGAGTAACAAACTGACACCATCTGGAATTATCCTTGCAAAGATTCTGTAACCCCTGTGTTGAACTCTGAACCCACTGCTGGAGTCAAGCACTAGTCCCATGCTCAACCCTGAGAAGAGTGCAGTATGAACATATGTACTGCTGTAGGAATTTGTACATCATACTTATGAGGATCTATGCCAATATTCTCTGTATTGACTAGTTTCATTATATGCAAAAATGGAATGTGTGATTTTATTTATCTACAAATTATTTACTACTCACAAATAAAGAAAACCAGTGATAGGAGTCTTGGTGATTTTTTTCTATTCCTTTGGACTAACAAAGTTTGTTAGAAACATAACCTGAGTGAAAATAAATCTGCATGCTCCATAGTCCTTTCTTCAATGCATTTAACCTTTTCATCCTATTGATGTAAGGAAAAATTAACATATACCATCTCATACTGACAGCTTATCAAAATCACACCATTCTACTATCATGTGCAGGCCCCAGGGAACAAAAAATACTACTAATAATAGTGAAAATCCAAAGATCAAATATACCTAACCATCAAGTCACAGAGAAATGCTATCAATCATATAACTTTAAAAATGAAATCAATTAAACTCACTAAAGTGGCAGTAAAGGTAATTATTGAGAAAAAAATGATACTATAATCCAAATAAGACAAGATAACACAAATAGCATTCTGTTTCTAAGTATGAAATTGTTCTGCTATTAAATCATAATCAAGGCCTGTAGGGTTTCAAATTCAAGGAAAGACTGAAAACCAAAGAGGTATTTGTTGAATGATATTTAGGAGACTGGGAAACCTCAGTTGGAGTTCTTTCAGTTGGAAAAAAAAATCTACAGTTACTTTAAGGGGATGTGGTGGTGTGAAGAGGAATGGGCCACATAGGCTCATGAGTTTGAATGCTTGATCACAAGGGAGCAACACTACTGGGAAGTGTGGTCTTGTTAAGTAGATGTGGTCTTATAGGAGGCGGTGTGCCATTGGGGGTGGGCTTTGAGGTTTCAAATCCTCAACACAGGCACAGTGTCTTTGTTTCTCTTCCTGTTGCCTGAAGACCTGGTAGTACTCTCAGCTACCTCTCCAATACCATGTCTGCCTGCTCACCTCCTGCTCCCTGTCATGATGAAAAAAGGCTGAACCTCTGAACTCTAAACCATCCCCAGCTAAACATTTACCTTTATAGGAGTTGCTGTCGTCATGGTGTCTTTCCATAGCAGTAGAACACTGACTAAGACAGGGGACACCTTAATGTTCTATTCTTCGTGGGGGTCAGGGGGTGGGGAACAAACTACATAGCTCAAAAACACAAGTCTCCCTTGCAAGGAGGGTGATTATGTGTGCCTTTGTGAGATTTATAAACCAAAGGAATAAAGACAAGACATTCAAACTGCACAGAATGACATGTAAAAGAACACAAATTTCAGGTCTAGAAAACTGATTTTAATTCACTTCCCTAAATTATTAAAAAAATACACTAAACTTTGTAGGAAAAAATAGTATGTAGAATTTTTAAACAATATGTTAATGGATGTGTATTCATTATTCCTGATATTGGGTTTTATATGGATATTTTCATACAAGTATGCAATTGCAATGTATTTTGACCATATATACCTTTTGCATATTTCTCTTTATCTCTGCTTATCTCTTCCTGTTAGTCTCCTTTGTTTCCCTAAACAAATTTGCTACTACTTTTGAGCCATGTATATATACATAATTTAATGAATCTATATAATGTGAAAGAAAATATTTACCTTTCTGAGACTAGCAATTACGTTAATATGAATATCTCTAGCAAAATATGTTGTTTTTCTTTCAAAAACAGAACTTTGTCCTTCTTTGAAAATTTGAATATGTTTAACTTATTATAATCTAAAAGTCAAAATGTGTCACATTGTTTCAATTCATAATCTTAAATTCAATTATCTCCTTACTCACAAAGCATCCTTTTAAGCCTTGTCCCTTTAAGTTCTCATCTTGTATAATCTTTGGCTTCCATCAGAATTCACCCATCATACCAATGATTTTTTTAACTTCTTTTTTTTTAACTTCTTGAGATTACAATATAATCACATTATTTTCCCTTTATTTTCCTCCCTCAACCCTTCTCATATACTTTTCTGCTGTGGATGATTGATTGATAAATAAAACACTGATTGGCCAGTAGCCAGGCAGGAAGTATAGGCGGGACAAGCAGAGAAGAGAATTCTGGGAAGTGGAAGGCTGAGTCAGAGAGATGCTGCCAGCTGCTGCCATGACAAGCGAGATGTAAGGTACCGGTAAGCCACGAGCCACGTGGCAACTTATAGATTAATAGAAATGGGTTAATTTAAGCTATAGGAACAGTTAGCAAGAAGCCTGCCACGGCCATACAGTTTGTAAGCAATATAAGTCTCTGTGTGTTTACTTGGTTGGGTTTGAGCGGCTGCAGGACTGGCGGGTGAGAGAGATTTGTCCTGACTGTGGGCCAGGCAGGAAATTTCTAGCTATACTTCTCCTTGCTCTCTTTAAAATTCACGGGCTTTTTCATCCATTAACTTTTGTTACTCATATATGTGAATATTCAGTTATTCCTAAATACATAAATACATGCTTCTCAGTCTGTATAATATTACTTGTATGTATATTTCCTGGGCTGACTATTGTAAAAAAAAAAGTTTATCCGGCTATGACACCTATAAACCACAACATCCAGCACAGATGATGTCCCCTTAAGGGTACAGAAGTGGTACACCTCCATTAGTGGAAACCAAAAGCTCTCTAATTGGATGTAAGATCTGCTCAACAAGAGGGAAAGTATGCCTGGAACTGGTAACTTAGACTACTACACAGAACCAGTGAAGTTGTAGGTCTTGTAGGAGAACCTACTATCATTACTTTATTAAGCCAGCATTACCCCTAATGGCATTCTAATTACTTCTCCTTTTCCCAACAATACATGTAGTCCTCACACCTATTCAGGAACCTTCTCTTTGCAACAGACGTTAATCATTACAAAACAGTACGACCATTCAAAGGCAGAGTTTAGGAGCCCAACCACGAGGGATATATCTACAAAATAACTATAGTACATAAAGTTGAGTCAGGGATCATTTCAGAAGAGAGGGCAAACGATTACAAGCAGATCAGGGGTTTTGCTATGGGACTGTGTCCTTTAGTACAAATTTCAGGTCTAGAAAGTGATTTTAATTCAATTTCCTAAATTATTAAAAAAATACACTAAATTTTATTTGAATAACGTAGAAATTGTAATAGTATGTTAATGAATGTATAGTCATTATTCCTGGTATTGTGTAATCTCAGCCAATGAAATCTCACCAATATGGCTGCCTAAACATGAGTTGAACCGAAACAACACTGCATACACTAAGATGGATGGAGGAAAGCCTAGGAGGTCTCAATCCTACATGCAGAACTACAAGTAAGTAAGGAATTGTGAGAGTAGAAGAAATAGTCTTCCCAAGAAGAAACCATCCAACTGTTTATCCAACACTTTGTCCTTTTTTTAATTGTCAAACATCTCAATAATAAGTGAGCCTGATGATATGAGCAGACATTTCTGAACAGATTAAGTAAAATGTCCAATAAAAATCACTGGGTATAGGAATGCAAATAAAGCAAATTTGAGATTGCACTGCACTCTAATCAGTATGGCCATTATTAAAAAATAAAATGCTGAAGCCAGAAATGATATAGAGAAAATAGAACTCGTATATACTGCTAGTGGAAATGTTAACTAGTACAGTCACTGCAGAAAATGTTAACTAGTACAGCCACTTCTGATATTAGAGTGGAGTTTTCCCAAACACACGAAATAGAATTCTAAGTAAACATTATCACAGAAGTATTTGTATTAACTTTATTGACATGCTATTCACAATAACTAAATTAGTGAATCATCCTCATTGTCTAACAACAGAGGAGTAGTTAGTATTTACACATTTTGGAAAATTTGCAGAAGTCATATGTCTCCTTTACAATCACATGTAAATGCTGAGACAATATTTTCTTGTACTTTCTAGTTACAAAGTCATATTTTAAATTGATTAAACATTAAATTAAATTATATTAAAATTACAATAGTAGGCAGGTGTTCTCAGCAAAGCAATATATGTAGAGATATGCTTAGCTCCATGGTAATTACGAGAAACTCTCAGGAGCCTACTACTTGTCAACAATATACTAGTTCCAGAGTATTTTGTTGTATTTTCTCAATCATGTAAAACTAAGCATTAATAATTGTCACCCAGGGATGTTTTCAAATCAGATACATAATTATCCCCTTATTAAATAACAATTTTGATGTTTTAGACAGGGAAAAATAGTCACTGAGTTAAAAAGTCACATCTTGAGTATCTACTTGCTTCCACATAGTGAACTCTGTGAATATACCTCAGCAAAGGAAAAATATTTTTCTATTTAAATAATGCCTTATCTTCTCAGTTGAACATTGAGTTTTGCAGAGATAGACAGCTGTGGTTCTCTAATTAGTAACAGAATAAAAATGGAAATGAATGGCTTCTTGTTAAGTACATTGTACTTCAATCTCTATATTAAGTAAACCCCCTGAAATATCAAAATCTAGTTTAGAATATATACGAGGGTAGCTGGCATTACACAACTGCCATTCTCTTCTCAGAGACTAGAGTAAAATAATAGATTATATAAATGTTATCATAGTATGTATATATGACATAAATGTATTTTTAAAATAAATCAGAAAAAAATCTTTGGTATTTTCTTAATTTGATTATTTTTTGTTTTGTTTTGTTTTTCGAGACATGGTTTCTCGTATAGTTTTGGTGCCTGTCCTAGATTTTGCTCTGTCGACCAGGCTGGCCTCAAACTCACAGAGATCTGTCTGGCTCAGCCTCCCCAGTGCTGGGATTAAAGTCATGCACCACCACTGCTGGACTCTGGTATTTTCTTAATTTGAAATTGAGCCAACACCTTGCTCAGCCTTGGTGCAGTGGGGAAGGGCTTGGACCTGCCTAGGCTCAGTGTGCTGGACTCTGCTGACTCCCCATGGGAGACCTCGATTTGGGGGATGTGGGGATGTGGGGTGGCTTGGGAGGGAGGGCTGGAGGATGGGAGGAGGGAGGGTGGGGCATCTGTGGGTGGTATGTAGAGTGAGTAGAAAATTTCTTAATAAAGAAAAATGAAAAGAAAAAAAATGAGGCCACAAAGGCCAAATGTAAAACAAATTGAAAAAAAAAAAAAGAAATTGAGCTAACAATAATGCAGAGGAATGATATATAAGTTATTCAAAATGTCTTTACTTAGTAAAACTTCAAATATATTTATATCATTTTCATATCATAAAATACTATTTAATAATGTCAAGAACAATCTTTATTTTAAGAGAGAGTATAGTTCTTTGTATGTAGCTGAGACTTCCTGAAGTAAGGAATACTAGGAAGGGGAGAGATTCCTAGTATTCCCCTGGGAGGAGCAAATCCGTTGATTATTCACCATTAAATGGTCAGCCCTGAAAACATATATACAATGTATTTATGTATTTAGAGATATGTATCAAGAACTGAAGACGAGAGGCCATATATTTGAAAGTGAACAAGAGGTAGGTATAGGTGAGTACTTGGAGTGGGGAGGAATGATGTAATTATATTTTAATTTCAAAATATAAAAATATTTTTAAAGAATGAAATAAATAAAATTAAAACTTTAATCATTGTGCTGGAGATAGTCTGCAGTTGATGGTACCTCAAAAATTGACTTGAGCATTTCATATGCTTGTCAAACCTATAGAAGAAAAATCAATGCTAAGCAAAGCCAAATGCAACCTGAGGATATAAGATTAAAAATTGTCATGGCTTTTCATTTCTTTTGTACTTTTCTACTTTGACATGCAAAAGTGATTTCTTGATATTACAGATATTAATGAGGAATACTTGTCATGACTGAAATCTTGACATTAGAAGAATCATATTATTTTGATTAAATCCACACTTGTATTAATATTTCAGTAAGTTTTTCCTAATGACTAATTTTCTAATACCATGTACAATTCAAGGCCACAATGTTACTTTTTGTTATTACCTACTCTTATTTCTTTCTTAGATTTGATTTTTAAATATGTACTTTATCCTGTTAAAGATTCCTGATTTAATGCTACAGATAACCTTCCATTTCACATTTTCCTGTCGTGTACCCCCTAGTGAGATGACTGCTATGGGTTTGGAGATCAAGAGAACAGAGATAATGTGTCCTTTTGTTACATCTCTTCAGATTTTCACTGTCAGTATGAACAGTCACTGATGATCTTAACCTTGACTCTTTCACAAAGGCAAGGCAGTGTGTGTGTGTGTGTGTGTGTGTGTGTGTGTGTGTGTATGTGTGTGTGGGTGTGCAGATTTCACCATGGTATATTTATCTTCTTGTCTTCAATTCTTTGAAATGAAGTTACTAAGTAGAACTCACTCTCAATATGGGGATGGGTCAGCTTATTATTAGGACATGTTAATTAAACCTCCATAAAACCCCTATGTTATTATATGGGGTTTTCTATTCTATGCTTTCTTAAATAAAAATTCAGGAATTTTGTCATTTTTTTCATGCAATATATTCAGAAATATATGAAAGCAAGAAATATATTGTGCTAATTTTAGCAAAAGAGCATTTGCATATAATCCAGAGTAGATGTGTTCTCATTTATCAGATCCCTTTCTTTTATATATTTTTATTGAATATCAAACATTTTGTTACATTCCCTAAACAATCAGTTTTTATGTCTTTTATATAAATCATTTATATAAAGTTCAACAATTTAGCATCATAAGCTTTTAATGAATTTTTTCAATATCTGTATGTCCCTAAGTGATCAGAGTAGAAGAACAATCACCCAAAGCAAGGAGGAGAGAGAGAGAGAGAGAGAGAGAGAGAGAGAGAGAGAGAGAGAGAGAGAGAGAGAGGAAGAGATGGAGGAGGAAGATGTAGAGGAGGAAGAGGTGAAGGAGGAGGTGGAGGAGGAGGAGGTGGAGGAGGAGGAGGAGGAGATGGGGAGGAGGAGATGGGGAAGAGGAGATGGGGAGGAGGAGAAAGAGAGAGAGAGAGAGAGAGAGAGAGAGAGAGAGAGAGAGAGAGAGAGAGAAAGAGGAGCAAAGAAACAAAAAATTTAAAAGCAAAAAGAGGCCTTTTTTTCTCAGTGTCTCAACAATGAACACTAATCCTAAATATGTTGATGCATATATTAAACTCACTAGGCCATTTTCGACGCTGACTCTTTTCATACATCAATAACACAGCTTTACTATTGGGAAAAAGAAAAAAAAAGGCTTCAGGATGCAAATATCCTAATTAGTCTAATTGAAGAAAAAAACATTATTACTTTTGGTCAAATTCTGGTGCTTTTCTTTTCCAAATTAAAAATCCATATCACTTAAAGAGGAAATTTGATTAAAATGCTGCAGTACAATTGGCACTTCAGTGATTTTCTTCAGGTCAATATCAGACTTGCATTCATTACAGTCAGGTAGCCAAGAAGTCAAAGACAATTCCTCCCAAGATTATATATAGCTGCAGAACCTAGATTTAACTTCATATAAAAGCTAAAACTTTGGGATTTTCATTAATATAATGTATTGTATCTGCTATATAATGGATATATATATATATATATAATGGATCACATCTGCTATATCTTGGCAGAACTTAGGACACTGGAGGACATCTCACTGTAGGAAATTCAAACTCAAAATTCTCTTCTGGTGACAGTCCTGAACTTTAGCATTTCAGAGAAGTCAATATCTGCTTACATAAATTTGGTTGCTGATTATAGAAAGGATGTGAATTGGGGAAAATGGATATTTTGATAAAAGATAATAGGTCAGCAAAATGGAGACAAAAGAATGAGTAACATTTACAGTGAATAATAAAATGTATTCATCTGAACTTCATCCTTTGAGTAAAGTTTGTACCTAAAATTGTGTCCTGTTCTTCTCATGCATATATAATGTCTGTATCTGATTTAAGTTACAGATGATAACTTTGTAGATCGCTATTGTCAATATTGATATTTTTAATCTCTATTATGTAAACAATAACCGATCATTGAAATAAAGACATGGTCATGTGTACACAAAAATATATCTGCAGTAAGCATTTCCCTGATATTCATGATACATACATACTTTAGTTTTTGTTGAGGGGCTGTTGAGACAGGGTTTCTACTCTGTGTAACAGCTCTGGCTGTCCTGGGACTCATTTGGTAGGCTAGGGTGGCCTCAAACTGAGATCCACCTTCCTTTGCCTCTGGAATGCTGGCAGTAAAGGCACTCACCACCGCCACACAGCTTATGATTGGAATTTTGATCAACAAAACGTATTTGAAATTGTCACCCAAGTGTGCATTGGATTGCCTTATCTCGTAGGAGGATGAGGTAGAAGAGCCATGAATTTGGAGTCATCTCCAAATCAATCTACAATCAGAAAGTGGTTGGCTGATCTATAGAACAGAGACTGTGGACTTTTTCTATCTTAATCTTTCTGTTCTGATTCATTTTCAAATACAGATGAAGCCAACTCACAATAGTGAGGATGGATCTTCCTTACTTAGCGTATTGATTCAGTTGTTAATCTTATGCAGGAATTCCTTTAAAAGCCTACCCTTAAATATTTTACTAACAGTCTGAATACCTTTTAACCTTGTTAGGTAGGTATATTAAATTAGCTTAGTAATGACAACTGCTTTTTGCATCAACAAAATTAGGTTAGCAGTGTTTGGGTACCCTAAAACTATTTCAAAATAAAAACAAGGCACTATCTAGAAAATAATCTAACTGGTATCTGGCAGGGACTCAGAAAAAGTCCTTAGAGTTACTACATGTCCTAAGTTCAGAGCAGAATTGTCAACAGTTTTCTGATCTTTTGGCTAAATTGCAAGAATGAAAACTTGAAAATTATCTAGTTTTAGAATGTAGGAATATAAACCAATCAGGAGAGGTGTGAAGAGAGAAGAGATGACCAGTGCTGCAGAAAGAGAACCTTTGGGGAAGATGTTCTGAGGTGAAAAGATGTGAGTCAGGGTTTCTCCACAAGAAACCCATGAATGCTGTGGGTCTGAGGAGGAAACTACCTTTCAAATTTTTATGTATTACAGAATCAATGATTAACTAGAATACTATTTTCACTTGTTACTGAGCACTTTCAATATTTATTTATTTATTATTTTTATTTAATTTTTTTTATTTTTGGTTTTCACTTTTCTGGTGATACTTTTCATATCAAGTAAGATATGAAAGCAAATGGGTCCAATATCTTTATAGAGATGTTAGATAACAACAGCATGGATATTTTAAAGGAATGTGCTAATAACTTCAGCTGTACACTTAAACTACTTCACAGTGTTGTTTCCCTTAAAAATATGCCTATTAGTGACAATGTAAGTTAGAATAAATTGACACAAATCTGGCCTTTGAATATATTCCACATTCAAATGGCAGCCTGTTGTAAATGATATTTATGGGAATTAATCTTCCTATCTAGTGTGTTAAACCATGAGTCTACTTCACTTTATCTCAGCATAAATATCTTTCTCAACATGGAGTAATTATAGATCCACTTCTAATGGGAGTCACTAGTTCAGATGATGAAATCACAGTAGAGAAATCAAGAAGTGAGTATCAAAACAGATTAATGTTATACATTGTGCCTGAGAGAACACAACTGATGGTGCATTTTGATTCAAATAGACACAGTCTATGGAAGTCAATAATATTTGTGGCAAATTAAAAATGAACATTTGTGGAAAGTAAAGGAAATTGTGTCAAAAAACTATTTATAACTTGTGGCTTGATATCTAACTCAATGAGTAAAGGTTTTGGATTCCTTGAGGTAAAAGTTAGAAATTACAGTCATATTGTAACAAAGCTATTTCAAACTCCCCTTCTATTGAACATCTTAAACTACAGAGACAGGGTTTTAGCTTTGTGCTTTGTGCCTTTCCTGGAACTCACTTGGTAGCCCAGGCTGGCCTCGAACTCACAGAGATCCACCTGGCTCTGCCTCCCAAGTGCTGAGATTAAAGGCGTGCGCCACCACCGCCAGGCCTCCTTTATGTTTTCAACATTTCAATACTATGGATATTTGGGAATAAATAGTACTTACATATGAGTTGCTATTTTATATATTAGCAAATTGCAGCGTGCTTGACCTCTGCCTGTAGTGACAGTAGCAACTCTCCAAATGTGATAATCTCAAAGTAACTCAAGAGCATTGTCAAATATTTCCTAAAGAGAAAATACTTTTCATTTCAAAATTATATATATATATATAATATTTTAGGAGATATATATGTATGTATATATATATGTATATATATATCCTCATTCAATATAGAATAAATAGAAGTAAAAATAGATCCACATATCAATAAAGTTATTAACAAGTAATAAGAAAGTGAAAATGTAGGTATGCAAGTTCCTTCTAATTACTATAGACAAGACCTTTAACAGATCTTGTACCTCTCTCTTTTGTTCATCATAAACCACATACGTTACAGTGTATATACCTGGTGTCTTGATGCCCATTTTCAATAATTCTGTTTAATTCAAAAGTCAACAAAAACTATTGCTTCCTAACATGGTGGTGGTACATTTTTGCAAGTTCTGGGAGCGATCAACTCTCAGAAATAGTGAGTCTACGCTTTTATTAAAGCAGCGTGTAGCCCAGAAACCTTTTTTTTTTTTATACTAGTAAAGACTAAATCTAGCACACAGCATAATGTGCTGCTGGCAGACGCCCCATTCTCGCCATACTGTAGGTCAAACACGCATGCCAGGAACCTGCCAGTAGTTCAAACGTGCGTTTTGTGGCGTCTAGCTGTCTGTATGAGACATGAAGCAGGAACCTTGTTTTGGTTCTGTTTAGAATTGATTATTAAAAATTCTCAGGTTTAAGGTGGAAATTCGAGCTGTTGGGCACCATTTGTTGCTGGGGAGGTTCTCTCCAGGTCCCACCAAGCCCCGCAGTCCCACAATCCACGTATAAAATAATCACTCAGAGGCTTATATTACTTATAAACTGTATGGCCGTGGCGGGCTTCTTGCTAACTGTTCTTATATCTTAAACTAACCCATTTCTATAAATCTATACCTTGCCACATGGCTCGTGGCTTACCAGCATCTTTATATGCTACTTGTCCTGGTGGTGGCTGGCAGTCTCTTCCTCCACCTTCCTCTCCCTCAATCTTTCTCTCTGTTAGTCCCGCCTATACTTCCTGTCTGGCTACCGGATAATCAGTGCTTTATTTATTAACATATTTGTCATACAGAACATCCCACAGCATAAGAGGCCTCAGCTATAGACAGAAAACATTCCAGCAAAATTAATGGTTAATATTCTAGTAAGCTGAGTCCTTTTTTCAGAGAACAGTTAAAACCATATTACACTCCTCAGAGCTTTAAAATATTTTTTAAAATAATAGTTTAAAGAAACTTGTAAGGCCCCATAGTAGAATCCATGCACTTTTACCATTTCCACACACTCAGAAATATATTTATCAACAGGTTCCCCAGGTTTCTTTAAAAATGATGTCAAAACATAGTATGAGCCCTCAAAGGAACTGTTTAGACGGGAAAGTTCAGTTCTCAACTGCAGCTCTGTGTTACACTGTTACCAAGTGCCTCCTTGCTCTAAAAATGAAAAATTCACCTGAGCAATGTACATTGTTTTTTAGCAGTAATTTCACTTGTCTACCATTTACCATAGAGGCCATCATACACAGTCACATCAATAGATCCAATTATGGACACAGAGAACAGTCCTTCCTCTAAGTGAAAAAAAAAATAGCAAAAGATATTGTGTACCAGGTAAAGAAAAGAAAATTACAATTACCAGAGGTTTCTGAAAAATGTCAGACCATTCATGAAAACAATGTAGCATAAACACATCAAGTATGATTTTACAATCTATTACAGTAAAGAAGCAAAGCCAAGTACTCTGCCAGCATAAGCCTAGTTTAAGTAAATAAAGGAGAATAATTTGACACAGAAACCTTTAAATATGTCTTACCAAACAATTGACATAATTATATTATCACCTATAAAAAGCAAATAAAGTGATGCTTATTTACCAAGAAATTGCTACAATATTATGCATCACCCAGGAATTAGATTTTCAAGAAAATTATTGTGTTTCTTTATTACATAGAAACCCGGGACTTTTAAAGAAATAAAAAGCTAAAGATGCACTGTGTCTTTGGTAGCTCTGAAAACTTATGATAAAAAATTCTGGTACCAAATCTTTCTTTTAACTTTAAATAGTACTCCACACATCTTACTGAGCCTTGAACAAGGTCTATAGCACATCCTTTTTTTCTGAAGTACTTGTAGCTAATGGGGTACTTGACATCATTAAATAATACATAAAGTTTCTTTTTATTATTATTTTTACTTTTAGGCCTCCAAAAACTCATATTTCCTCTATAAATTCCACATACTATTAATTATTTCTCCATCATAATAAGCTATCATTGACAGTAAAATATTCTTGAAACATCTATTAAAAATAAAATCTAAATCTTAAAATGAGTACAGTTACCATTAACTTTATATAATTTTAGATTCAATGTGAGTTTTAAACTACAAGAGGCAACATGCTAATTGAACAGATAGTAATTCACTGTTCCTGCAAAATATAACATTATTTACCAACCAATATCTAGCAGGTAAAATATTATTTTATTATTATTGGTGAATTATTTCTACTATGGCATGCAGAATCCTTTTCCTGAAGCTATAAAATGGTTTTGAAATCAAACCTGTGTAAAAAGAGTTTAAAACTGATAAGAGCATTACCGACTTTTCCTTCCCCTTATTCTGTGTAGAATGCCCAGCACTGTGATAGCTAGAGAGTAGGGAGGAAATATTCAGCTTGCTTTCTCTGTAGCTTACAATCAACTTATGTTGTGTCTTCTCCAAGAGGCTATTATCATCTAGTTCTGGTGAGCAGCTAAGTAAAATTATGAAAGCTTGTATAATTTGGCTAGTAGTTATGTTTAATCGAGTTATAACACAGGACATTTTTTATATGAGTTTTTCATATAACCTTCAAGTGGGTTAACATTACTCCTTCCTGTCTTCTCCCCTGTTCTCCACTTCATTGTTTTTGTTCCCAGTATCACAGTTCTCTATAAGTCTATTAACTACAGTACAAATCTGCCAAGAAAGATATAGTCAAATGTGCAATTGTAGCATGAATGTTACGGAGGTGCCCAATCACTCTCTGCTTGGTCTTTAGACTTGTGTCACAAAAGGAATTCACTACTGTTAATGTACAAACATCTGGGGAAGTCTAGGCTCTAGTAATTAGCTTGCTAATACTGTCTATCTAAATTGTCATAGTGTCAAACTACCTTTACATTATTAATGTTTAACCACACAGAAAATAATACATTCATTCAGACTTAATCATAGAAACATCTCTTAGTGGCTGTAAAAGATAGTGAATATAACAACGTGTGACTGCTAAAGGTGCTGAGATCTAGTCAAGGTAGCATACTCAACCCATAAAGATGACATGAATATCACGTTCTTTAAGGTTCAGAGAACAATATGGAAGAGAGGGTATAAAGAATGTCAAAAGCCTGAATTTAGGAAGAAGGGATATGAAATGCATTCCTCTGAGTATGATACAAACATTCTAATCATGAACTCAATGCAATTAGTCTTGCCAACACTATGAACACTATGCGTGGAAACACACCTGTCAACAATCAACTATAGGGAGATATCAAGAGGCCATTTTAACTATCTCTAAACATTGAACACAAGACCATTGACAGATCCTTTGAACTGAGGAGCTATTATGATTTAAGCCACTACTGTAAGCCCACTAAACTTGAGTGGATAACCTCAAATCTGATTCAAATAATGGTCCTACTTCATTTGGTATCAAAACAAGCAAAAGAAAATATGAATATTGAAAAGGGAGGAGTGGGTAGAGGACAAGAGTAATCAGAATAAATGGTTCATGTGTACAAAAATATAAAAATGTAACACAGTTCAGGGGAGACCAGCTCCCCAGTACTGTTTCAGGGTTATGAATAGATTACCTCAGGATAGCAGGACTTTAGGATACTTTTTTTTTTAATCAAAGGGTATTTAGAAACAAGATTCTATCTATCTGACAGGTAAATAAGGAAACAGACATGCTTTTTGATGCTTTATCTTTTACTTCATCTTAAAAATCTCTTTCTCTGAAAATCTCTCTCGCTCCACGTAAATGAGACATCTTCATTGTTGCATGCTCCATACATTCTCTACACAGCCACATACCTCTTTTGCACAGTTTTCTATACAGCTTCATTCTCCTTAACATCTCTTTTTTACATAGTGCCACATCTCCCTTCTACACACATTTCTTCTCTGTACTCTGATACATTCCTTGACATATTGTTACATCATTTATTAATTCTTTACTCATTCATTCTCTCATTCAGTCACTATCTCACATTACCTCTTCTGCACACTCACATGCTAACACACACTCACTCACACTGTACAGCTCTTTTCACAACAGCTCTCTCATGCCCATACACACACTCTCACACCTCTTCTACATCATTCATTCACTTGCTACTCAATCATTCCCTCACTCACTCGCTCTATCACCTTATTCTCTCTCTTCTTCATATTCAGATACATCTCTCTTTCAGTACACACACACACACACACACACACACACACACACACATTCACTCATACACTTTCTCATTTCTCCTCCTCTCATAGCCAAACCCGGACAATTATGTAAAAAAAAAAAAAAAAAAAAAAACTCTTTTCTTGATCATGTCTTAATACAAGAACTCTGAGAACACTGTTTGCCCAAAAATATAGGAAAGAGAAATACCTCATTATTGTTGAAGTGTTCTATAACAGTTGCCCCTTCTCCATAAAAGTAACAGTGGAAAATATTATTCCCTACCAAGCCTACATGTTAGCAATGTATGTAATACATGCCAAATGATAGAAGCCAAGCAATGACTGGATGAAAAGAAGTGAGGAAAATACTGATTAACAAAGGATTTCCTATTCATACACATCCACGGAAGTGTCTAGTTATAGACAAACATTCCCCAAGCAATACAGAGGTGAAATTAAAAAAAATGCCCAAAATAAAATACATTTAAATGATTTAGTGTAATGGCTAATGGTTCTCAAGTCATCCAAATATAACACAAAAACATGCAAAGCAGTGAATGAAGTAGAACATGTGATTGGAGAACACAGAAAGCACATAGAACTTTGGTAGAAACTAGTATACACAGTTGTTAAAATAGAATAAAGGCCACAAACCTGTAACATTGAATGAAGCTGTGAAAGTCAAGAAAGGAGTTGTTCTGCTAAAACTCCCAGAGGGAGCAGGCCTGGCAGGAACATTACTTTCCACTAATTAAACTGCCTCCAGAATTCTGGCCCCTGGGATCCTCAAGGAATAAGTGTGTGATGTTTTAATGCATTGAGTTTGTTAGGGGAACAGCAGCAATCTAAAGTTAATGATCAGAAGCCTGAAGAGCTTGAGAAAATGAAGGTACAATCTCTTACCCAGTCTGTAGGCTAAAGCCACTTTTAAACCTATTACACACTACCTAAAATATATATATGGAAGAAATTAGGAAGGTAGAAGGATTCACAAATTTATCTTTCTACAGTAATTGTCATAGTACTCCCAGGCAAAGAACTATGAGTCATTACTTTATTACACAGGACTTAAGTATGGGGACTATGCAAAAATTGAAGAATTAAGAACCATATTTCAATGCACATTCAAAGATGAAAGAGAACACGACTTCCTTGCTACAATGGGTATCAGGGTCAGGTAAGAGTGGGTTAGAGATTTATACCACCTTTGAAATTTTGTATTGGGTTGTACATCCCATCAGAATTTGAATTCCACAATCTGGCATTATAAAAACTCATAGGACACAGTGATTGATAGTTATTGTGGAATACTGTCCTTGGAATATAATGTGCCCATGCCTTTTTGGACTCTTGAAAACTATGATTACCTAAAAAGATCTGAATAAGATTGAGAGAATTAATTTTCCTCCACTGGGCAAGGGAGTGATCCCTAAGACCATACCTCTCTCCAAGGATGTGTAGACATTTAAAAGTTGCTAAGACACAAAGGCGGTAGAGATTTTTTTTCCTTCTATGGTGTAGTTTCTTCTAAGTTGCCATAAATAACTCCACAGAAACTTCCATTTGAGTAACCCTAATTAAAATCATTGATTAATGAAGACAGACTTGAGTAGTTTACTTCTTCAGCCCATCATTAGCACTCTCTATTGGGTAAATAGATATTTGTTCATTACTCCTCAGTAAAAGCTCACACAACATTTAGGCACTCAGAATATTCAGATAGAAGCTTCTGTTTCCTCTTTTTGGTTAGAGAAAATCAAACCAATCGTTTCTGATGCTTCGAAAGTTTCAAGGATTATACAAACGTGCATATAAATACAATGTAAATAAGTATGAGGATCCCTTCTCTGCATAATAAGTTAGATATTGCATGCATTAACATTATTTTCCACAAAAATAAAGCTTGCTTCTGCTAAAGTTCTATTACAAAATATATGCATTATATTTTCACTCATCAGGAAATCAAAGTAAAATGTTATATTTATAACACAATTTTATTTCAAGCAGATAAATAGAAAGAAGAAAATGTTGGAGTACTCAGAAAGAAAATTTTGCTATAGAGAGTGAGCAACTAAGATAGTGTCCATCAGGTGTTGCTGAGTTTTCCTGCCTGGCCCACGGTCAGGATCAATCTCTTTCACCTGCCAGTCCCACAGCCACTCAGACCCAACCAAGTAAACACAGAGACTTATATTGTGGGCCACAAACTGTATGGCCGTGGCAGGCTTCTTGCTAACTGCCCTTATATCTTATATCAATCCATTTCTATAAATCTATACCTTGCCACATGGCTCGTGGCTTACCGGCATCTTTACATGCTGCTTGTCCTGGTGGCGGCTGGTAGAGACTCCCTCTGCCTTCCTGTTCTTTTTATTCTCTCTGTTAGTCCCGCCTACACTTCCTGCCTAGCCACAGGCCAATCAGTGTTTTATTAGCAACACATTTGCCATACAGAACATCCCACAGCACTTCCCTCCCCTTTTTTTTTTTTTTTCAAAAAGGAAGGTTTTAACCTTAAAGTAAATTACATATAATTTGGGAATTTGGGCGTAGCTTCTCTTACTACATGGCGTGATACGTTTACCGTCAGCTCTGGGAGCCTTCGTGGGTCTATGCTTCTATCAAAGCAGCGTGTAGCCCAGAAACCTCTTTTTTTTTGTTTTGTACTAGCAAAAGCTAAATCCACCATGTAGTTTAATGTGTACCTTGCAGACGCCTCATTCTTGCCATACTGCAAGTCGAGCATGCACGACAGGAACCCACCATACAAGTAGCTCAAGCCCGCAGGCTGTGGCTAACTTGAGAAAGACAACTAGGAAGCTGTTTTAGCTCCGTTTTAGAATCTTCTTTTTACGCTTTCTCAGGTTTTAAGTGGAAATTCCTGCCCCACGTTCTGGCGCCATTTGTAGCTAGAGTTTTCTTGCCTGGCCCACGGTCAGGATAAATCTCTTTCACCTGCCAGTCCCACAGCCACTCAGACCCAACCAAGTAAACACAGAGACTTACATTGCTTACAAACTGTATGGCCGTGGCAGGCTTCTTGCTAACTGTCCTTATATCTTATATCAATCCATTTCTATAAATCTATACCTTGCCACATGGTTCGTGGCTTACTGGCATCTTTACATGCTGCTTGTCCTGGTGGCGGCTGGCAGAGACTCCCTCTGCCTTCCTGTTCTTTTTATTCTCTCTGTTAGTCCCGCCTACACTTCCTGCCTAGCCACAGGCCAATCAGTGTTTCATTAGCAACACATTTGCCATACAGAACATCCCACAGCAATCAGGCCCTTGCAGATCTGAGCTGAAAGTATGCCTGAAGAACTAGCTATCACGGTACAAGGAAGTTGCAGGCAATTTTCTCAAGGAGGAAAGCAACCAATTGTTCTACCATGCTATGATGCCTATGTACCATAACAACCACTATAACACAATTTTGACACCTAAGGCTCAGGGATCACAGTGGAAGAAGGAGAATAAAGATTGTAAGTGTCAGGGGAGCAG
The DNA here is from genome assembly GCA_902168405.1 of Peromyscus aztecus. NCBI lineage: Eukaryota > Metazoa > Chordata > Mammalia > Rodentia > Cricetidae > Peromyscus > Peromyscus aztecus. The sequence goes on along the minus strand of CABHPQ010156465.1, from coordinate 6,094 downwards.
AGAATTTCTTGTGAGACTGAGTCTCCTAGAAATTTCTGAGACTCTACAACCATTATACCCATTAAGTCTCATCAGCATGTTAATCTAAGTTAAGACCTAAACAAAGCCTGTGCAAACAGACATTCAAATGTGAAAGGGAGATATTTCAGAGGACTTCAATCTCACACAAAGACCTACAGGCACTGAAAGCATGTGTGAGTGAAAAAAAGTCTTCCCCAGGAGAAAGCCCCTCAATTGGCTATCCAACACCAAAAACGTTACCCCCGAGAATACACGCATATAACTAACATTATATTGATTGAGCAAGTATCATTTATTTGTCTAGGAATACATACACACACCCACACCCACACACACACCTCTACATGACAATAATAAAAGAAATAGTAGACATGAATTAGAAAGGAAGTGTGGAGGGCAAACATGGGAAGAGTTGGAGGGTTGAAAAGGAGAAAATTATGTAATTACATTTTAATTTCAAACATAGTGTCCATAATTCACATCTGTTGAAGCTGACTGACAGGCTTCTGCAGCCGTCTTTCCTTGAGTTACCCATGATTTCCCTCCTGGCAGAATATGGGGAGGTTGACATAGGGTAAGTACTTAAAAGCACAAGACTGTGTTGTGCTACTGGTGTTCCATACATTCTGTTTCCCTTGCCAAATCTGAAGAAGGAAACTGTAGGATTTGATTTCATTTCTGAAAAAGCCAAATGTAGAAATTCAGGGAGTTATCTTGCCATAGGCCAGAGGGAGAATAGAGTTCTTCATTTACAATCTTAAATTATAAGAAGGAAGACTGCTCCTAATAACTGGTTGAGATTGGACAACCTTGAGCCCCCAAAGCCCCTGCTTCCATTCACCAGCCCAATGATCACAGCTGCACAGGGAAGAAAAGCTGACTTCAGAGAATTTTACCAGTATCAACATCTGCTGTTTCATGCTGTAACATTTGTGGAGATATGGCAAAAATGCAATCAATACCATAGTGAAAATCAAATCCTTCAAAAATAAAGGGATCTGAAATATTCTTTTTTTTTTTTTTTTTTTTGGTTTTTCGAGACAGGGTTTCTCTGTGTAGCTATGTGCCTTTCCTGGAGCTCACTTGGTAGCCTAGGCTGGCCTTGAACTCACAGAGATCTGCCTGGCTCTGCCTCCCGAGTGCTGGGATTAAAGGCGTGCGCCACCACCGCCCGGCTGAAATATTCTTAATATTCAAAGGATACAGTAGTCATAGCAGTAAAAAGATTAAACAATACTTCATGAGAATTTAGATAGTGGACGTGTTAATCTTGTTAGTCTTAAAATTTTCACTGTAACTATAAATTTAGAGGTTTTTATTCCAAGCACAGGTAACCTGAAGAAATGAGCATACTAGATATACTATGCTATAAAAATAAAGAGTACATGTGCAATTTCCATTTTTATTAAGACATATAATAAGCATATTATTTTGTATTGATATTCATACTCCAGATAATAAATTATCATGACAGGTCTGTGTGACTTGTGCTATGAACTGGAACCATGATGAGATCCAGGCCTGTGCTGTTGCCAAGGACCAAGGCAGGGTTCGTGATCCAACCACAGCTCGAGTCTGTGTGGATATCCATAGCCTATATTTCCACCAAGGGCACATCTATATCAGTGATCAGGGCCACCTCGTAAAAACATCTTAGTGCCCACAGGATGAACCTTTGCTGGGCCATACAAATCTGAGTAGCCTGTGCTTCCACTTGAGACCACAGTATTGTCCGGGCCTGGGCTACTGCCCAGAGCCAAGTCTGTCTGGGTCCATGACCCTGCTGTAGCCATGGTCTGTGATGAGGTCTGTGGCTCCTGTTGCCACTGAAAGCAGTGAGGGCAGGGCTGTACAGAACTGGCTCTGCCCCTCACTGGCTGCAGCGCAAGGAAGAACTGGCCCTGTCCCGCAACAACAGCAGCACTCAGAAGAGCAGGCCCTGCACCTCTCCTGGGCGATAGAGCCGACCCTGACCGGGGCAGCAGAATAGAGCTCACCCTCTTGACAGGGGTGCAGGTGAGCTGGCCAGAGGTCATGAGAGCAGGAGAGCTGATAATGCCTCACCCCTTGTCTGCCATGTGGTAGCATGCGTGAGGAAAAGAACACCCCCCAACAGCTTGCCACCTGCAGCAAATCGGAGAGCTGGTCCTAGGCTCAGGAGAGCAGGAGAGCCAATCTTGCCCCTCACCAATTGCAGCAATCAGGAGAGTGGGCCATACACCTCACCTGGCCAAAACAATAGAGCTGGCCCCGGGATTGTGAATGTGGGTGACCTGGACCTAGGGCATGAGGGCAGAGGAACTGGCCCTGCTCCTTGCTGTCTGCTACATTGGGTGTGCTAGCTAGGGTAGCGTTGGAGGTAGTGATAATTAAGGAGATCTGGCAGACTGACCAAGCCAGCTACAACCCAGGGCCAGAAATAGGGCTAGGAGTTGGCCCACCCCAACATCTACCTCATCTATGAACTGCTGGAGCACGTGAAGGGCCTGGACCTGCAGATCTAAAGCTACAGGATCTCCATGACACAGGGCAACAACAGAATATCCAGGAGGTGCCCCAATGCATGCCCAGTATCACTAGAGTAGCAGAATCCAGAGGCATCCAGCCAGAGCAAGAATCCATTGCAATGAACACTTACAAGTAAAGATGTATCAACTAAGGGATATACTGTGTGACTCACTGAGTCACCACACTACGGCTTCCACACCGACATTTGTTTTTTCTTTTCTTTTCTTTTCTTTTTTTTAATTTTTGTTTTTGTAGTTTGGTTTTTGGCTGCACTTTAAATTTTGTTTTGTTTGGAAGGGAAGGTTGCCAGGCAGAGGGCTGAAGCAAGAGGATGGGAGATGAATGGCATCAGGATGCATATGCAGTATCAACAAAAAGTCAATAAAAAAGTTAAAAAAAAAAATAAAGAAACTGATGTGTTCTTCCCTGGGAGGACTACTTCTCCTAGTCTCACCATTCCTTATCATCTTGCATTCCTTTTTCTAAGGTTGAGGCATCTTGCAACTTCCCATATCCGTGTTTATTAGCATGTCTATTAGTGTTTCAATTTATCTAGGTCATGTTTAAGGAGTCATGTTTGTGAGATTTCTTGGATGTATGTGTGTGTGTGTGTGTGTGTGTGTGTGTATTCACATACATATATGTCTTAGGGTTTTCATTGCTGTGACAAGACACCATGACCATGGCAATTCTTATAAGGAAAATATTTGAGGGTGACTTGCTTACCGTTTCAGAGGTTCAGTCCTTTATGATCATTAAGAGGAGCATGACAGAAGGCAGGCAGACATGGTGCTGGAGCTGAGAGTGCTACATTCCATTGGCAACAGTTAGTCGACTTGACTGTCCCACTGAGAAAGGCTTGAGAACAAGAGCCCTCAAAGCCCACCCACCTCCACAGTGACACACTTCCTCCAACAAGGCCACACCTCCTACTCGTGCCACTCAGTGGGGGCCAGTTTCTTTCAAACCACCACAATATATATGTAACAACATTTAAAACAAGAACATGAATTTGAAATAGAATAAGGGGTGTGGGAGGCGGAGAGAAAACGGAATGGAGAAATGAGGTATTTATATTCTAATCTTGAAAATTAAAAAAAAAATAAGAAAATATTCAGGATTGGAAGGCAGCCCATTCTATACTTGTGAATAACATTTAAACCCAATTACTGGGTAACATGTGATAACTTTCTGGCTTCCAACTGTATACAAGGCCCAAATTGATTGCTGTAGTCATGACACTTGAACCATGTTGCTATGTATGCTTTTATTCCTAGGTACTTTGTAGTTAGAAAAGCAATATATGTAAATTATGGTGAGTCTTTAAATCAAAATGTAGGCCCTTATACTTCTGGAGCAAGGCCATGCCATCTGCAGCAGAAAATTATATAGCATATCTAAATCAGATTCTTGACTGTGGGCTTTGGTTCAGGTATAGCACCTGGAAGTGATTCACTAAATCATATGCATCCAGGAAATACTGTATGAGCTGGCTTTAAGTATATTCACAAGGGCACAGGTCAAGTATGAGGAGAGATGCAATTAGGTGTACGATAGAAGAATAGATCTTGGATTAGACAGTAGGTCTGGAGGGCACACATCAACAAGGCAGCAGATAGTCACATACTGCCATCCATGCTTCAGCAGCAGCTCCACCACCACTCTTGTCCATGGCTTCATGGGGTTTCTTTGTGGGAAGATGGTAATACATCTAAAACATCAAACGTAGGCCATTTTAGTAAATGTGAGCTATTCATAAGTTACTGTATCCCCACTCAAGGCACCTTAAAATCAAAACTCCCACTGTTTTATGATACATAACACATGCCATTATATCCTACAAAATAAATATGTGACACATAACAACTATACCTATAGTCTGGATGGTTTGCTTCAGATATTAAGTAGAAAATAAATACTAGGTTTCTCATAAAGTATAGAGAACTGTAGTCACAAAAATGAATTTGTGAAAATTCCCCATCTGTTGATCTCTTTATCTCTTATTCACAACCACCTGAAATGGTTAACCATAAGAAGGGCACCGAAAGGACAACTCTACTGTTTAATCCACCACTACTGTCTTGCCACCATATGAAGTGCAGTGAATCATAATGAACTAATCACAGATTCTGAGATGAAGGGAACCTAGAATGTAATAACATAGTGCTCACTCAATGAGACTGATTTAGTTATTGACACTGCTTACTGTTCATGCCCACTGTTCCACCCTGACTCAGAGAACTATAGGTAATTAATGACTAATGACTGTAAAGAGAGGAAGAAGTAGCCTCTCATGAGAACAAGCTTCCCAATTGACTATCTAATACAAAGTACAGCAGGTTGTATTTATGTGTGTGTGTGTGTGTGTGTGTGTGTGTGTTACAACGATGACCAAACAAAGAGAGGCCACCAATTTTAGAGGGAAAGAAGGAAAACATGGAAGGAAATGTAGGGATGAAATGATAAGGGAGAGGTAGAAGGGAAAAGTGAGATGTACATAATTTAAGTAATAATACATCAAATAAAACAATAAATTAATTTTAAAAATGAGATAGTGAGGCATGACCCAAACAAAAATATTCTCCAAAAATCATAAACAAACAGGTCTCTTCTAATTGAATTGTTCCATACTACAGACTTCTGTTTAGATTCAAATCTCCCAGTAATGAGATTGGTCTTCAGAAAACGAAGGCCATATAGTTAAGCAGAGATACTACATGAGGGTGAGAGAAAATTTGAAATCATCTGGCATGTGTTATCACTCACATTCTCACATAAATTATCTCAACAAACTTATTGTTTTGCCAAGTTACTGGAAAAAATGCTAATTTCAGTTGTTATTAGTTCCTATGTCAGATAAGTAGGGATTTATTCATGTCTCCCTGGAAGAATTCATGTAGCAAAAGCTACAGTTAAAAAACAAAAAAGACAGAAATGATAAATCTACAAATCAAAGAGGGAGAAGAAATGATCATCACTTTACATTGCTGGAGATAGAAGATGTGTGTGATTTGTTTTTTGTAGGCCTATATTTTTATTCTCATGAGAAAGAATGGTTTTTATTGACCTGACCGGACTTACCACTCAGTGGTATGAGACTAAGTCATCAGAAGAAGATAACTACTTAGATTAGTAAATATGCTAATTGTGCTGTTTCACTTTCTTTTGCAGTGCTAATGACCATGACCAATTCCAGATTTGGGAGGAAAGCGTTTATTTGGCTCATACATCTCAATCATAGTCTATTTTTGATGGATGTCAGGGCAGGAATAGAGGTGGGGACCATGGGGGAAAGTTGTTTACTAGCTTTTTGCCCATGACTTTCTCAGTTTGTATTCTTATACAGGCCTCGATCACTCACTCAGGGTGCCACCACCTGCAGTGGGCTGAGCTCCCTCTCTCTTCCATCATTAATTAAGAAAACAGCCCACAGAATTGCCCACAGGCCATGTTGATGGAGGAAATACTCAATTGAACTTTTCTCTTTCCAGATGACTTTATCTTGTCAAGTTGACTAAAAGAAGCAAACAAGTGAAAAATTAATCAACAGATTAACTAAAGGTGA
>CABHPQ010156464.1:0-22119 GCA_902168405.1 Peromyscus aztecus | reverse complement strand
AGAGTTTTGTTTTCTAGAAGGTTCACTGAATGGGAAAAGGTTGGGGGAGGCTTCTCGTCTTGGAAGAAATCAGGCATGAGTGACATCTTCAAGATAAGAGACCGCGAATGCCCTGTGAAGTAGGGTATAGCTACGGTACTGGGCTTGGGTGTGTAGTGGGGGAGGTTCAGAGGGTGGAATGGGGTGTTGCTGAAGAAATGAGGGGGTTCCAACAGCCTAAGGGGGTACCACTAGAAAGGGGGGAGAGTTCTTAAATGCCTGTCTATTGAGCCTTTGTTGATACTGGGCAAGATCCCAAGCGCCTACTGTGTAGGGTAGTGAAGGGGGGCCTGTGAGACAGAAGTGGCCATCTTATTTTCATAGTTTTTGTGGTTTAATGGTTGTTAAGAGCAACTGTAGGCACCTCATGCCGTCTGAGCTGGTTCTTCGTAGACGAGCACACACGTTCTCCAACGGAAAACTTGAGGTCTTGACGGCCGAGAAAGCACAAAAGGCATTCCTAGCAGAGGAAACCGTGTTTGTAAAAGTGCGGACGCCAAAGCCAATGGGAGCGGACATGGCAGGGATGTGGGGGGGGAGATGCAGGTGTGTTTGGGGAGCGAAAAGCAGCCTTTCCAGTGCAAATGTTGAAGGACTCATATTTCCTTGAGGAATCGGATACTTGGAGAGTGAGTGGCGGTGAAAGAGACGTACAGAGGAAGGGTCCTGAAGCAGGAGAACGGAGAGGGCCGATTACCTGCTTGAAGGACATGCAGCAACCATGTTGCAGCTCCAATGTTAATTAGTCCAAGTGATTGTCCCTCCCCCCTGGGATGACTGGCACAGCTTTTGCTGCTGTGTGCCCATCTATTCCTGACTCCTTATTGACCCCTCATCCATGCGGATCCATCCATCCATGGACTTTAAGGCAGACCATGCACCTGCCTTGTGTATATCCCTCTAGTAACTCCCTGGTGAATTGAAAGGAAAGTCTAGACACCCTTGCCACATCTTATGAATCCCCACAAAATTTCTCTGCCTGGTCCTTACACTCAATCTCTTGTTCTCTTGGCTCCATCTGGCCACCTTGCCTTGACTAACACAGCCTGTTATAACTCCATCGCTTTTTCTGTCTGTACCACCTTCTATGATCCCCCTGTCTCAACCTCTGGCCTTGTGGAGAGCATGAGATTCACTCTTGAGATCTCAGCTCAGTCATCACTAACCCCAGGCAGCTTTCCTTTACCTCACGACGTGGGTCACATCTCCCAGTCCTTGGGGCTAAGTATTTCAAGTTTCTTTACTGTGGAAACTCCACAGAAGGGGAACTTTCCATTGCATGGCCTAGTTATCTGACTGGCATCCCTCTCCACTATTATCATGGGCTCCATGAGAGGTGGAGAAATGGTGTCTTGTTTCTCTCTCACACACACCATTAGAACCCAGGACCCAGCACTTGACCTGACACACAGTAGACACTCAAAAAAAGCTTGATAAATGGATGAATGATTGCATGGATTTGCAGGTGTCTACAAAAACTATTATACCCTTAGAAGATCCAGGACAGCCTCACTGGACCATGGGCAGCCTTCCTCTCCCCAACATAGCCACAGGATGGTTTTCATCATTTTTATGTAAGTAGACCGACTCCTCACAGCCCCATGCATATAAGTGTGCCCAACCCGAACACTAGTAAACATGTCGTTTAGACAGGAGAGCAGACACACTCTCATCAAATCCTGCAAGCAGGGGGGAAAACAACCCTTGTTGCTTCAGCACACATGTTTATTGATGATGCAGATTAAACTTTAATCATATTGCACAGTTTCAATTTCCAATTGAAATTGAAAGTCTGAGCCATGTACGGGTTTTTATTACCTTCCACTTACGCCGCTGATGGAAGTGATCGGAGGGGAGCCATCTTCCGGGGGCCTCAGGTGGGGTGGCTGGGCCGTAAATCAAATTAATACTGTAATGTTGCTGAAGTGGTAATGCATAATAGGAGATGAGAAGGGTTAGGGGCAATTTAGAGAATGTGGCACCTCATTGTCGGGGAGGGATGGTGTATGATGGGATGGGACTCCAAGGTGGAGGGCAGGGTTGGTGTCTCTAGTTATCTCCTTGCAAGCGGCAGGCATTTCTATAAACTATGGAAAATTGTATTCAACCACGCTTTCAAAACAGTCGCGATGGTGAAAGTCCCTCCTGAGGAGGATCAGGAGGCTCTTACATATGAATATTTTCCGATGGCAGTCTCTAAGGGCCGCAGACGAGACTGAAGGGGATGACAGCTGAGTTCAAAGCCGAGGAAATCTTGTAATGCTATTAGAATTATTGCAATGACACCTGGTGCCAAAAAAGGTGTGCCTCTGTGTCCTCACACACTCAGAGCATCTTTACTTTGTGACTCATGGCTGAATGGTGAGCTTAAGCATCAGACCTGTCACCCCTCTGTGGGGGGAGGCAGTTACCATGGAGATTAGGCTGGTACTAGACCAAGCAGTAGAGCTTAAGCACGCCTCCGGCAACATGTATTGTTCACTGAGCACTTACTATGTTCCAGTCTCTGGTTGAACACCTATCATGTGTGGCTCAAGTGAGAAGCATTTGTGATAAATGCGAGTGACGTTCTCTCTCAGTTAGTCCTGGGTGCATGGTCATCGCCTGGCATGAACAGCTCTTGCTTGTGGTTGGCGGCCTTTGCTGTGCTAGTCACTGGGGGAACGGAGAAACAGAGATGTGAGGCACCTGGGCTGAGGCCACACAGCTAGGAGGTGGTCATCTCTGATTGACTTCGAGATGTTTGACTCTGGCTTTGGGGCATTCTACCCCATTCAGAAATCTATGACGTATTAATGCTAACTATTGACACCCTGCCGTTCCACACAATGCCAATGCTTATTGCTCTTAGGGAATTGTATCTCTCGCCTCCATTGACCCATTTGGCCCCCTTGGCCTCCCCAGACTCTAGTAACTGCTATTCTATTTTGAATATCCTCAAAATACACAAAATAAAAGCTTACATGATATTTATGCTAATTTAGCTGTATACATACGTGAGCCAATGCATCATCATATCTACTGCATCTCCCAAGGATGTGTCAATGTTATGCTCCCATCAAAAACATTTTAGAAAATACATCAATTTTTTTTTTAAAGAGAAAGAGACCTTTGAGTAAACCCACTTGCATTTGGGAGAATCAAGGACCAGCTAATCCATGGTGGATTCATTATGTTGGGCAGTTAGACTGAATGGCTGCCAGCCATCTCTAAGACTGGATAATCCTGTATACAGTGTCTATGTGGCAGTGGGCTTTGAGACTGGGAGGGTAATGAGATGGTGCCCTATCTGCAGGGGATCCCATGTCTGTTTCAGGGGTTTGCCTAGTGCTCAGTTGACTTCACTGGGGGCCTCCAGTTTGTTGACATCCATGTCCTAAGGTGAAGACTCACTTGGGGGTGATATCGAGTTATTTTCTCTTGTGTGGCTTTGTGCATGCTCAGATCTGTCACATGCACCCCAGGAGAGGCTGCCTGAGCTCAGGCTTTATGCATCTTTAAAGAGCTTGACTCTCTTCTGTCACTCAAGAAGAAAGGTTAACATCTCTGCTCCAGACCCCCCACACATACCACCAGCATGTAGAGGAAAGAAACGGGGAGGGATACTCTGCTTTAAATCTTTTAATGCTATTAGTATTATTGTAATGACACGTGGTGCTAAAAAGGGTGTCCTCACAAACCTGAATCTTATAAGCCAAAAGATAAGCAACTCCATTGGCTTGAGTTGTCAGGAAGCATGGGCTGGAAATTCCATTGGTACGTTGGTTGGTTAGGGCATCTCACTTGATTCTCAGAAAAGGCCTTGAAGAGAGGTGGAGTAAACCATATCCAGAAACCAGCTGGACAGGTTAAGAGGCCTGCAGGGAGTCACACAACTAGAATTTCAGGGCACAGATATGCAAGATAAGTGGCAAATCCCACATGCTTTCCGCTCCATGGTGTTGCCTTTCCGTCCTATATGAGTTTTAAAATTCTCTTCCCATTTGAAGGAGTAGTATATACAACAACTTGTGAGGGCCCCATTTTTTCAGATGAGAACGATAAGGTCCACCAGCAGATAAGAGGCTCTGGAGGTGGTCTGCAGGGCTCCCCACTTCCTGGAACCCATGCTCTTACGCTATTTCTTCCACTCGAGTGAGGATGTCACTGGAGTATGGCTGTCACTTCCATGATCAGGTTACTACAGTCTGTGACTTTTGTCTTGCCGGGGGACTCTTGCAGCTGCCTTCTCAGGTTGAAGGTGTTCAGAAGCAGGGTCCCATATGCAAAGGCCACGTGACAAGGTCCAAAGGGTGGCTTCCAGCCAACGGCCATGTAAACACCTCAGTCTGAGACTCCTTGAGGATCAATCGTTGCCAAGCTTGGACGAATGTGGAAGCAGCTCTGCCTCCTGTCACCCTTGTTGTATGACAGAAGCTATCATTGACATGATGATTAAAGGGGAAGCTATCATTGACATGGGTTTGAAGAAGAGGATGTAGCTAGGCTGTGGGCACATTCTTCATCCATAGAATCTGTGGGATTGTAAATGTGTACTGTTTGAAGCCACCAGCTCTGGAGTTATCTGTTACACAGTCATAGATGACCAATACAATTATAAAGAGTAATTTATTGTCCAGAACCTAGACGTAGAGTAGCTCAATATTACCACATTCTACTTCTTAATGTTATTTACTCATTTATTTATTTATTTATTGTATTTTATTTATTTATTTATTCTTGTATTTTTGGAGATGAGGGCTCTTGTTCCTGATGATGACCATGAGTTTTTGATCCTCCTGCCCCCACCTCTTTAGTGCTGGATTGCAGATGTGTGTCATCACAGCAGGTCTATGCAGTGCTGGGGCTACAGATGTGTGTCATCACAGTAGGTCTATGCAGTGCTGGGGCTGCAGATGTGTACCATCACAGCAGGTCTATGCAGTGCTGGGGATCAAACCAAGGCATTGTGTGCTAGGCAGACACTCTACCCATGGAGCTGCGTCTCTAGGCCTGTTGTTTTCCATCTTTTGTACATGTGTATGGATGTACATTGAGCATATCCCCCTCATGCCTTCCTGTCTCCCTTTCCCCCATCCACTAGACATCTTTGTTCCCATGGTAGTGTTGCTTCTGCTTCTATGGTGTGTGTGTGTGTGTGTGTGTGTGTGTGTGAGAGAGAGAGAGAGAGAGACAGAGACAGAGAGAGAGAGAGACAGAGAGACAGAGAGACAGAGAGACAGAGAGACAGAGAGACAGAGAGACAGAGAGAGAGAGATGTAGTGGGCAGCTGTTCCAGCTTTGCCCTGGAAGTACTACCCCCATTGAGGCTTCTGGTAACTGTCACACCTACAAGGCCGAGAGAGGAGCCCTTAAGACCTGAGATTCGGCTCTCTTGGTTCCTGGATCCTGGACGCTGGAGGTAGGCCGAGCAGAGTTCTCCAGAGAACACCGCTGGATTGTGCTTCACCTTTCCCGGACCCTGTAACCTATCCCTTCACTTGTAAGTTACCCCACAAAATAAACCTCCCTTTTAACTACGTGGAGTGGCCTTAATACTTCAACCAATAGAGAGAGATTTTGTTATTGAAGATCTTATTGTAAGACCTGAAACTTTTAGAGTCAGAGTAAAAAGTAGGAAAAGCACTTCAAGATGTAGGCAGAGGCAAGGACTTTCTCAATAAACCCCCAGCTGCTCAGGAGATAAGGCCAGCCATTGACAAATGGGACCTCATGGAAGCAAAGCTTCTGCACAGCAAAATCAATAAGTGAGGTGTCGGCCACAGAACAAGAGGCCATCTTTGCTTACTACTCATTGGACAGAGGCTTAATAGTTCAACTGTTACAGAGAACACAGTCTGTATCTTTATGGTAACACAACAGTAGCAATTCTGGTATGTTTTTTGAACAGTCTCCTAAAGAGTCCATGGCTATAAAATGCTTAGGGACATACCATACTGAGTGTGTATCCCTGTTATTACAGCAGATGGTTTTTTGGTATCCTCAAGACATGGGTATGGAAAAGAGAGTGCCCCATAATACAGAGAGGCTGAGGTGACGCTCATGGTGGCCATCGAGAGTGGTTGTACCCCCTCACTCAGAACCATGCCAAGGAGTGTATTTAATAAAATGTTCACGAGCCACTCTCTGGGAGGCTGAAATGGCATCCCCCAGATGGCCACCGCCGCAGCTTCATCTCCCCATCTCTCTCAGCATCTCCCAGTGAGCCCCCGAGACGGGGAGGGAAGGAATTGTCTGAAACTAAGTAGACATTATGGTAGGGCAGGTATTGGTTTGAGAATTCTCAACAACACTCTCCAGTGGCGATTGTTCCCGGAAAGAGTGGAAATGGCCTGGGAGATTTAACTTGCTCTATGCTGAATCCTTTGGGCACTGAGCACCGACTGCCCATGGCTTGGGGACTGTCTTAGTTTGTGTTTCTGTTGCTCTGAGAAACCAAAAGCGACCTAGCAAGGAAAGGGTTTATTTCATTTTACAGCTTGCACTTCAACATCCAGGGCAGTCAGGGCAGGAGCCTGGAGTCGGGAGGTGAAGCAGAGACCATGGAGGGACACCTGTTTACTGACTTGTTCCTCGTGACTTTCACAGCCTGCTTTCTTACCCAGCCCTGGGCCACCTGCTCAGAGGTGACACTGCCCACTGGCTGGGCCCCCCCACATTAATTAATCAGGAAATAATTGTGGCCCTCCGGTGATCATTAATCAGGAAAATGCCTCGCAAGATGCCCACAAACCAATGTGATGGAGGTGGAAACTCCCTAGTTGAGAGTCCATCTTCCCAGGGACGTCTAGGTTTCCATCAAGTTGACAGAAAATACGACAGAGATCTAGAGGGAAGAGGAGGACATACCACAGCCCTCAGAGGCCTGGTTTCTGTCTCCCTAGTCATCAGGGACTCCTATGATAGCAGAGCTATATAATTATTACCAGAAATGCCTAATATTCAGACAGAACTGGAGTTCATCCTCCCAGGAGGAGACAGCCCATGAAGCACTTTCCATCTCCCTCTTTGCGTCCCTGAGCAGCATGAAGCTGAATCACCCGTGTCTACATAAAGGCTTTTATTAGTTTTTCTTGGCTAATTTTTAAAGTCTGCCTAGCCTTGTCTGATTCCACTTGTTTTAACCTCTTCTGATGGAAACCTGCTTTTCTCCTTGCTCTGCATAGACACTCAAAACACTCTCAGATGTCTGATAGGCGACTGCAGGCATTTAGGGAGAGGCAGACCCGTTCCCGGCATTATGAGAATCTGATAAATGCCGAGTGTTTGAAGACACCCGCAGCTGGTCTGTTTGGAGCATAGCTTGGAATGTCAAAACTTATATCCACAGAAGTCAATGCCTGAGTCTCTCTCTTATTTGTTATTGCTTCTACATTTTCATTATATAGTGTGGGTTGTTATGGTGATGGGCAGCCGGAATACTGAGAGGCTCTTGGAGAAAATACATCATCCGTGTGAAGTGATTGGCTTCTCAGTCAGGTTGGAGAAGGCAAGCGGACTGCACCCATGTTCCAATCAGTCAAGGATCACAAGGTTAATAAAATCTCTAAACTAAACATTATTTGACTTTTTTAAAGAACTCAGAGCTTTAAGGGGTTGTGGCAGCAGGACAGGAAGTGTCTTTTATGTACACAGGGGTGTAGTAAGGTCTTTGGCCACCCATGTCCTTCTTCTAGCCACATTCAGGTAGTCACTGTTTTTTTGTAAGTAAAGTTTTATTAGAATGAGCCATGCCTACTCGTTGGCATATTACATGAGATTGCTCTTGCACATTAGCGGGGGACTGATAGTTGTGATGGAGACTGGAACATCGGCAAAGCCAGAAGCATTTATTCTCTGTTTTGGGAAGTAAACATTTTTCCAGTCCCTCATGGGGTCATGACTGAGGCTAACAGAAGTGCAGTCAATGAGGCTGGGGGACCTCAGCTAATACCCTGTCACCTTGGCCGACTAGCCCAGTGGACTTGAACACACCCATACCCTATCAGTGTTTATTCCTTGTGAAAGGTCCCCATTTTTAAAGCTTTGTTTACTTTTATGTGCATCAGTGATTTTGCCTGCATGTATATCTGTGTGTTAGTGTGTTCGGGGTCCATGAAGACAAAAGACAGCATAGGAACCCCATGGAACTAGAGTTACAGATGGTTGATTCACCATGTGGATGTTGGGAAGCCAGCCCAGGTCCTCTGCAGGAGCAGTCGGTTTTCTTAACGGCTGAGCCATCTCTCCAGCCTTCAAACGCCCATATTTCTATCTGCAAGCTGACATCTTATTTTATAAAGGTGATCTCTCTATAATCATATCTTTCTTCCATTCCTTCCCAGGATAATGTTATTGAAGCACAGGTACTGGGAGTCGAACAAATGTTTGTTGAATGAATATGTGTCCGATGTTATTATTATCTCGCAGAGTTTCATTTAGCTCAAAGGATACACTAGAAACCACATTTTGAAAGGGAAGCGGGAGGCTTCCTTCTCAACCTTGGCCTTAAAAGCTAGAGCCGAAGAAAACAGAATTGGTTCTTGTGGTCCTCGCCTCAGCCTTTGCACGGGAGATTCTCTTTGTCTCCATTTGGCAGGTGTAAGGCATCGGCTCCTTCAAGTTAGCTCCATGGTGAAGGCTTATTATTAGGGCGACTGTGAGCTGTAATTAGAATAGAATGTAGTTGGGGCCTAGGGCTGTTCAAAGAGCTGTGTCTCCTTTATTCTTTCTCATCCTTTCTCTTGTTCTAATTATCTGTTCAACTCTCCTTTCTTTCTGCTGGTCATGTTCCTGGTGCCCTTTTTGCTCCATGAGATTTGACTTATCCACACCCTGCCCCTAACCCCCCAGCATCCTCATTCCCTGTACACTCTCAGTTTTTCACCTTGATAATGCTCAACACAGAGCAACTTGTCTTTTCACCCCAGACTATGAAGGTTGGAAGTCATTGGTCATATGTCGGAACCAGCATTCTTGACCCGCATGGTCCATACATTGCTCAGGTACCTGGCTGGGCGAGTCCACAAGGCTGAAGCCATGGGCATATGTTCATTCTATTGACCACGACTAAGGCTTGATTTTGGAAAATAATTCAATATCTTTGGGGCTTATGTGTGTTTCTAGCTGTTAGAATTTTAATCTGAATTGCTCCCTCACTGGCTCATGTTTTGAACTAAATGTTCCCAACTGGTGTCACTAGTTTGGAAGATTGTGAACATCAGAGAGGTAGCCCTAGCTGGTAAAATCAGGCCACCAGAGGTGGTCCTTAGAAAGATATGCCTGCTTCTGCTTCCTGCCTCTCTTTCCACGTCCTGGTCTGCTGTGATGTGAACGGCCTGTGCCACGCATCCCTACTGCCCTGAACTGAGGTGGCTACACCTTCTCTGCCCTGCCATGATACACTGAGGCCATGAAACACCATGAATCTTGGCCCGTGGGGTTGCTTCTGTCAGGTGCCATGTGACGCAAAAGTCACCTGTACATCAGTTAAAGATGGAGGATAAATTTCACAGGCCTTCATCCTGATTCCTGACTTGTGAGCCATGAGGAAAACCACAAGATTTTCAGGTATATGTGTGTGGTCCTTCACTGTGTTCCTGAGGTACAGTTTGTGATGTCAGAACAGGGCATACTCTCTCTCTCTCTCTCTCTCTCTCTCTCTCTCACACACACACACACACACACACACACACACACACAGAGAGAGAGAGAGAGAGAGAGAGAGAGAGAGAGACAGAGAGAGAGAGAGAGAGAGAGAGAGAGAGAGAGAGAGAGAGAGAGAGAGAGAGAGAGAGAGACAGGAATCATGCCCCCGAGCCTCTGAACCATCAGGCAAGCCCTTGGCTATGAAGGATCCATTCCTCCCTAACTGAGGCTAGTTGATTGAGACCAGCTCATTCACCCAAGAGTAAAGCCAAGCAGAAGAAGCAGAAAACCAGCTTCCTTTGGTAGATCCTCCTGTTGGCCTTTCACCACCGCTGGGGCTTGTCAATCTCAGAATTCCACACTAATTTTTCTCCCTTCCTCTTTCTATGTCCTAATTCCACGTGGGTCTGTTCACTGGAAAAGGCTCACTGCTAAAGTGATAAATGACCCTGTCATTAAGAAAGAGTTTTATGAGATGGCTCAGCAGTGTAGAGCCCTTACTGCTCCTGCAAAGGTCCTGGGTTCAGTTCCCAGAAGCCACGTCAGATGGTTCAAAAGTACCTGTTGCTCCAGGTTCAGGGGTCTGATGTCCTCTGACTTCTGCAGGCATGTGCACACATGGGGCTGGCCTCTGTAGGTGTGCATACACATGCAACACACATAAACTAGTGCAGGCACATGTATACACATACACACACACACACACACACACACACACACGCACACAAATGAATAATCTATCTTCACATGCAAAAAAAGAGCTGGAAAACTCAGGTTCTGCCTTCCCTCTTCTCAACTCAAGAGTATCAGTTAGACATGTTGGATTTTAGATTATAGAAACAGACTTGGCCTTACTTAGGCAGAAAACACATATATTAGAAGAATATAGACTCACAGGTTGAATTAGAAGGCTGGAGAGCCGAGCTCAAAGAGGAAAGGAATGCCTTGGTATTTGGTGCCCTGAATTCTTTAAGAGAAAAAGAAAAACCTGTCACTTGGAAAGAGAGGTGACAATTGCTGTCCTACCCTATGACACTCCACTCCAGAACCATGAACATCCCAGTAGGAAACGACTACTCAGCCACCCTTGGGTCTTATGTCTCCAGGGTCTTTGAGTCGGGAAGTAAATTGCCTAGATTTTTGGTGTACACATTGAATGAGAAAATTTCCCCCAGAGAAACGTAAGTAGCTGTTCCTAAGCTTTAGGGGACTGGATGCTGGGCTGGCAAATGCCGAGCAAAGCCCCCTTCCCTAAACCTGTGGCTGTGACCACTGAGAGCTCAGATCACAGAGCTGACAGCGACCCTGTGGGCAGAGGTTCGTTCTCCAATCCAGATCTCGCCGTATCAGACTCACACTGCGTTTTGGCTGATCCCTCACCCACTGAGGACTGAGCGGTATGTTCTTTGCTCCTGAGACAGTTTCTGTTCACTGGAGCCAGACCAGCACATAATCAGAGCAGGCAGGCATCTACGAGCTGTGGTTTGAGGAGTTTGTGGAAGTCTCCTCTCCTCTCGCCACCCCTCAGGCCCTGGCCTGAGCTATCTCTCTGGATTCAGGGTTGTTATCTCCAATTTTCATATTCAAAAGACAAGTCAAAAAATGGCCTCTTATACCCCCTACATATGAGATTCACCATATATTTAACTCACTCATGTTAAAGCAAAGGAACACACATTTCTTTGTGATACTAGGTACTATATTTACTGGTGCATAACTATAAACAAGAGAGAGAGCTTCTGGACCCATGGACCTTGCAGACCAGCAGAAAGGACGGATGTATCAGAATGCCACTGTGACAAAAGGCTAAAACCTCTGAGAGCACTAGGACTCTGGGGGAAGAGACAGAAACAGGCAGCGAATAGGAAAAAGGAAGATGATGTCCTGGTTGGCACCAAGGAAGCCTCTCTCTGGCTCATGTTTGAACACCTTATCCCAGCAAGGGTTCCAGGACACGGTTGCTTCCTCATCCTGTAAGACGACGAACCCCATTGCAACCCTCCCCAGGCCAGGGATGGACCTCTCCTACCACCATGCCCTCCCCAGGCCAGGGAAGGACCTCTCCTACCACCATGCCCTCCCCAGGCCAGGGATGGACCTCTGTTTCTTCCACAACACTGAGGCAAAATACACACCCCCTCCCTTAAATGGCTTGTCAGGGATTTGTCATAGCAACCAGAACAACAAGTGCCGTAGGTAAGCTCACTTACTCTGGGCAGTGGCTCTTCATGCCCACCTTCTGCTGAGCGCGCTCGAGGTATTGAGCCACCCCATCTGTTTGCATCTCCCCCTCCTGCTGGAGCTGAGTATGAGAATTCCAGCAAGGACTTCCAGACTTGAAGCCTAAGATGAGCACTTGGGGGAGTTGATGTGCTTGAAACGAGGAAGAAAACTCTTCATTGTCTCATCAGCTGCCAATCAACCTGCTGTCAAATGACCCAGACTTCTTTGCTTAGCTGTGAGCTCAATATTTTCCAATCAAATATTAGTTTGGCTTTTTTTTCCCTTTCTTCAGGATCATTAATTCTCATTAGCTTGGCGTCTAAACATTTTTGCATGAGTATCAGACAACTGACTTTCAGAGTGAGTGACTTCAAAGAAGGAATCTGTCAAGGTTGTGATCCATGAGCTTAAATATTTCTTGCCTGTAGTTTTTAATTTTTTTGGGGGGGGGTCTCTCTCCCTTTTTTCATACTCCTTCAAGCATGAAGCTAATGTGGTTACAATAACAAAATTAGCTCATCATTTACTAACTGTTAATTTAATTTTTAATTGTCCATTAAATCAGGCACTGGGCTGTTTATATTTTAATTTTTAATGTTAGGGTTTTAAATTGCTTCCCAAATGAAGGTTAACAAGGGAGGGCTATTCCTGACTCTGGAAATGAGTAAAATCACAAATGGGGTGCTGTGATTTTCTGGGACAAAGCTAGGGTATGGACGAGACGGGGGAAGAGGTAGGGTCCACATTCTTCAGTACTCATTAAGCACCAGACACTGCACTAAGTGATTTAAATGCAGCATCTCACTGGTTCTAGAACATAGCTTCTGATGACCATATGAGATAGGGAAGGGATGAAGCTGAGACAGGGGAAGGCAACAGTGAGTGTAAGGCTGGGAAGTGGCCAGGAGCTGGCAAGGTCTCCCCAGCTCTAGTCCCAGCACTCTGAGCTCCAGCGCCACATGGCATTGTCTGGATGTTTTCAGATATTATCGCGAGAAGACAGAGGTGTATAATGAGAAGGGTCAGACCTCAATGGGACACTAATGCCTAGACACAATCTTGGGGCCAGAACCGTGCTGTAGCATTCTCAAATTCTCAAGCTCTGTGCTGTCTGGCCTGTGGCTATGCCCTCGTAACAGGTGAAGTCAGGGCTAGAGAAGAGCCCGGCACTGTGGGCCTCGGTGAGGCCAGCAACAGAGAGATGCTGAGTGATTCTCCCTTTTGAATAATTCTTCAGATTCTGTGTATTACAATAAATAATAGCAGAAGATGAAGTCTAGTGATAACTAGTGAAAAAGCTGTATTCTCTCTCTCTCTCTCTCTCTCTCTCTCTCTCTCTCTCTCTCTCTCTGTGTGTGTGTGTGTGTATGTATGTATGTATGTGAGAGAATGTATATTTGAACTCATTGATATTGTTCATCAGTAAATATGCATTCTGGTAAATCAAGGTCAAGATATTTCAGTGGAAAGAGCCAGCGAGACTATAGCTCTCCTCAGCTTCCAAAGTCATTATTCTATTTAGAGGGTCTCTAGGTGACCTTTTCTAAAACGTCTATGAACATCTCCAGGAGGAACAGCATATTGGATCTTTAACAGCGAACCCCTGACTGGGGATTAGATAATTAATAGTTGAGGACTTCCTTCCCTCCCTCTCTTGTCTTTCTTGTTTCTCTTCTTCTTCCGTCTCCTTCCTTCCTCCTTCCTTCGCTTCATCCTTCCCCCTTCTCTCTCCCTCTCCTTCCTCCTTTCTTCTCTTCCCTTCTTTCCTTCTCTTCCTTTCTCCCCTTTTTCCTCCTCTTCCTCCTCTCCTGTTTTAATGAATACTCTCGCTGCCCTGGAGCTGGATAACCACACACAGAGCCACCTTCTTTCTCCATGCTGAGGTTGCATGGCCTCGAAGTTTCAAAGAACACAAAATGTAGGGAAATGTCTACCAGGCATTTAACCTTTATCTCTGGGTGTGGTGTCTTTACCATTCACCCTCGGAGGAGTCAAAACTGAAGGAAAGAGTGTGTCATTGTCAGAGAGACTCCATCTGTCTCTAGCTTTGAACAAGGTCTGACTCTCCTGTGACGCATTGTACTAAAGAAAGTTCACACTGGACGCAGCTGCTGGGGTCAGGTGCCGCCTGCTCTGTCTCTTGCTCTTAGATGTGAGGTGGGTTCTTCAGCTCCTCTGCGTTTCCCTTTCTTTGACATGCAGGGGTAGTAATTGTCTCTAACCACATGGCTGTCAGTATCAAGTAAGTCAATATTTACAAAGTTCTTTGGAAACTGTCTGGCACATACTAAATGTTAGACAAATGTTTCTTAAACAGAGAAAACATCTTCTGTGGATCTTGACACAGCTTCTAGATCGCTAGCTGTGCTCACTGAGATGAATTCCCCATGCTTTCTCCCACACGGTACTGGTGGGTCTAACAGGAAGGCAGTGGTGCTTTTCTGCTAACATCTGCTTTCTCTCCAGCCTCCTCATGAGCAAGCTCTGGCTACAACCAGCCTTATTCAGTCCCAGAAGGTGCCCAAGGACATTTGTTTTACAGAAATTCTTGGAAACATTGCTGGATGGTCAGGTTGCCTGGGAGACATGGACCATTTATTTCCTCATATGCTCGATAGCCGTGGACCATATTTTAGCTCTTGGGAATTATATGTTTATTCTCTGGACTGTATCCCAAATGAAGAAGCTATATGTATGTAGATGTACCCGTTCAGGAACATTAACCCCTGGTGGCATGTCTGTCTTTACAAAGAACACTAAGGCAGGTCAGAAGGAACAAAAGGATGGATGGAGGCTGTCCTGTTCCAGGCCCCTCCGAGGGCTTCCATAAAACAATTGAACCCGAAAAGGGAACAAGAGGAGCTGTGAATAGGGCTTGGTGGTATTGGCTAAATTCCCACTGTGATTAAATTTCATATTTTGCCCTGGACTGGGATGGTTTCCAAGGACCTGTTTGTTGAAAACAGCTATACTGAGCCAAGGCTGTTCTCCTAAAGAACTGTGGAAACCAGAAGCCTCTTTTGACTTGGCAGGGGCTCAGAAAGGGGTCACAGTGAAAACACTCCAGCTCAGAGTCTGCTACCACTTAGCTTCCCAGCTCACTCCAGGGTATTCACGAGACATCTTCACGAGACACTAAAATGATGAGAACGTGGTTTGGCCTTGAAACACCCAGAGTTCAAGTTCCTAAGGACACTCACTTAACTTGCTAAGTCTTAGATTTCTTATACGTAATGTATGTGTGTTGGTTGGCCACAGCTGTGTTTTGTGACTTTTCCTGGGGAGTCGTGGACAGACATCTACTCATCCCTGATAGAGCACTTATGACAGACCCAAGACACAGTTCTATCAAAGTCAGCTCAGTGAACCAACACAGTGACTATGGTTACTCACAAGAGTATGGGCAAACAGTTACTTAGAGGAACGTGGACATCTTGAAGGCTGTTGTATTATGGAAGAGTCCATCTCAGCATGAGTGACTTTCAAAAACTATATCCTTAAAGCTAACTGCATGACTTGCAGGTAGCACCACAAGCCAGAGTCTGCTTTCCCTAGAAGTCATCACTATTTGGTTTTATTAATCACGTGTGTGTGTGTGTGTGTGTGTGTGTGTGTGTGTGTGTGTGTACATGTGTAGTTCAGAGGACAACTTGCAGGAGTCAGTTCTCTACTTTCACCATGTGTTTCCCCAGGGATTGAACTCAGGTTATGAGCCTTGACAGCAGGTACTTTTACCCACTAAGTCACCTCATTGGCCCCAGTCCTTACTGTTTTATATCAACTTGGGGAGGTTGGGGCCCTGTAAGTTTCAGGGACTTTCTGAGACTTGTGAGTTGTTTACTTCCTGAGTCTTAGTAAACCTTTTCCAGGATGGAAATGTTCCACTTTGGAGGATGTGGGTCTCACCAACATGTAGTGGTAACGTTAACCCTCACCCCAAAGTCTTGGTGGCTCACAGTAGCAAAACTTTGTTTCTAACCCATACAGTGACTGTGCTTCAGCTCTCAGCTGTGGTTGTGTGGCTCTGCTCCATGTCAATCCTTCAGTCTTGGATCCAAAAATATCTACTTTATTACATTGGCTTTATGAAGAGGGGA
Organism: Peromyscus aztecus; assembly: GCA_902168405.1. Taxonomy (NCBI): domain Eukaryota; kingdom Metazoa; phylum Chordata; class Mammalia; order Rodentia; family Cricetidae; genus Peromyscus; species Peromyscus aztecus. The sequence continues at coordinate 6,133 of CABHPQ010156464.1, read as the reverse complement.
TCAAGAACAATGACAGTTGTGCATGGTCTTTTAAGCTTACATGCCATTTGTGCTAGAGAAAGGGAGATTATGTTTCCCCCACAGATACAGTACAATCTACATGGAATAAGCAGGGTGTCCAACTCTCTAACAGAGAAAACAACTCTGTTAGAGTTTTTCAAATTAAAAGATAATTTGAAACAATATCATAGACTGCCACTATGGGGATAATAATACTCCCTTTCACAAGGTACTTATAAAACCCAAATGAAATCATGTGCACTTAAGTTTATTCTAGACTATAAAGTACTTTCTCATGCGACTTACTCCCTGGTGCCAGTGTCTCCATAGGTCTCATGGAGAGTGGATGGAGGTGGATTTTTTTTTTTTGCATTTCCCTGTTTGTATGGAAATCGATTTCTTTTCAAATAGACTCCCACATATGCTTTGAGAAAATGAATTGAGTATGGGTTTCAGTCCACAGTTCTTATGATGGAATCCCAGAATCCAGAGAGCTTAGTTTTGTATACAGATGAATATCCAGACTCTCATTTTGAAAATATTGACAGACTTTGTGTCACTAAGAATGGCAGACTCTCCAAAAAGGAACTGGGTTTTGCCAGAAGAAATGTGACTCCTCGTTGATAACTCCTCAATTAATGAATGCTTTGTTCTTCATCCTGTGGAGGACATTTGCAGAATCATATCAAAGATGGCCAATCAACTGCATGCAAAACTGTCTCAAAAAAAAAAAAACCCCACAAAACGCAAAAATGACTTCATTATCTGACCAGTTTACTCAATACTGGCCAGTTACTATGGTAGTTGCATTGTGGGAAGATGGTATTCAAATATTTTGTCCATTCATTTACATCATTCACATACCTGGCAGATATTTGTTGGGCATCAGCTGTGTGTCAGGCACTGTTTAGGCATAGAAACGTATCAAATACTCAATTTGATTCTTATCATTAGGGAGATCAGGGAATGGAGAAATTAGGAGACAAATAAAAATAGATAAAATGCAGTATTTAGCCCCATCATCATTAGAGAGGCTTCCTCCAGCAACTGATGGGAGCAGTTGCAGAGACCCACAGACAAACATTAAGTGGATCTTGGGAAACCCCACAGAAGAGGGGGAGGAAGGAATGTAGGAGCCAGAGGGGTTGAGGACACCAGGAGAACACGGCCCACAAAACCCACCTAAGCAGGGCTCATAGGGGCTCACAGAGACTGAAGTGGCCACCATGGAGCCTGCATGGGTCTGCTCTAGGTCCTCTGTATACGTGCTGTGGTCGTTTAGCTTGGGGTTTTTGTGGGACTCCTAACAGTGGGAGTGGGGGTGCCTCTGCCTCTTTTGCCTGTGCTCAGGATCCTTTTCCTCCTACTGGGTTACCTCATCCAGGCTTGATATGAGAGTTTGAGCCTAGTCTTATCTTGTTATTGCCCTGTTCGGTTGATATCCCTGGGAGGTACGCTCTTTTCTGAAGGGACATGAAGGAGCAGCAGATCTGGGGGAGAGGAGAGATGGCAGAGAGAGTGGAGGGAAGGGAGGCTGCAGTTGGGATGTACTGTATGAGGGAAGAGAAAAGAAAAAGAAAAAAATCGATAAAATATTCAAGGAAATATTTGCTATGATCCCACAAAAGATAGTAAGAAGAGGAGGAGGAGGAGGAGGAGGAGGGATGAGGGTAAAGATAAAATCAACACTTTAGAGTGTCAGGGAGGGCTGAAGGTAGAGTGCAATTTAGAATACCTGGGGGAGTGGGTGAAGAAGAGTCTTATGGAAAGAATTCAGACAGTGAGGAACCTGCGCCCCATGGGGAGGTGCATCCCCCGCTGTGTGTGATGAACTGCAAGGCCCCTGGGGCTGGAGTTGCATGAGATGGGAGAAAAGAAGAAGATGACATCAGGCAGTCCCATCACAGAAGGCTCTGCAGGCTACGGTAGGGACGGTCGGGGACGAAGAGATCTCCCCGAGCAAGCGGGAGCTAAATATAAGATTTTCAGGAGAAAAATCAACAACAACAACAACAACAACAAAAATAGGTTGCATTTTTAAAGGGTCAACTTTGAATGTGATCTTGGCACAGGTGTGGAGGGCAGCACCTGACCTGTCAGCGGGTAGGGCGCGATAGGAGAGGCACCGGTGGTACTCAGTGGTGATAACGTGTGGTCTGGGGAACTTGGTTTATAGGTGAAGGGGCCAATACTTGCATAGGAATTGGATCGGAGGTATAGGAGAAAGGACGAGGCAGGTCATTTGCACTTGCAGGTCAATCGATGCACAAGCATATAAGGATAAAGTGGACAGAGATGAGCTAGATGATAGAGTTCTACACAAATCCCCCCTGGGCTATCTCACATACAAGTACTTAAGACTCTTCAGCTGAGTGTAAACAGCTGAGTGGGATTCTTCCAGGAGATCCTGTGTGGTAGTTTGAATAAGCGCCCACACCATACTAACTCATGTTGAAATATAACGGTCACGTGATAGTCTAAGTAAGCTTGGGGAAATCTCTAGGAGATAATTAGGCCATGCGGGCTCTTCCTTCATGTGTGGGACTGAGGGCTCTTCCAGAAAGGTTTGTGGTAGAGAGTTCATTGCCTCTTCCCTCTCTCCCTTCTGCCATTTGAGGATACATTTGATAATTGATCCTAGTGAGAAATAATAAAGCATCCATTTCTTCACTTAGAAAACGTTTTATTGATTAGATTTGTTCTTTTGACAATTTCATACAAATTTATAGTTCATTCTGTTCACCCTCATCCCTCAATCCTCCATGATCTCGGCCCCACCTCGGTCACCCCTCCATCCTTCCTACAAGAATTCTTTCCCACATTCATGCATTTTTTGGTTTGCTTTGGGACCCTCTGATTTTATCTGGGACCATCTGTGTGGCCATAGGTTTGAAACTACCCACTGGGGCCTGGTGGGCTCAGCATTTGTTACACAACTGAAGTAAATTACTATCCCTTCCCCAGGATCCATCTGTTCAGTAGGGGTAGAAGGGCCCACGAACCCATTCCTGATTGATGATCGACTGTGGACCATTGCAGTCCTGTGCAAGCAACCACAGCTGCTGAAGGATCATGTTTACAATGTCTGTGTCATGCCCTGAAGAAAGCATTTCAGGTTCCTATTCCCCAACTTCTGATTCTTACCTTATTCTCTCTCTGTCTCTCTGTCTCTCTCTCTCTGTCTCTCTCTGTCTCTCTGTCTCTCTGTCTCTCTCTCTGTCTCTCTCTCTGTCTCTCTCTCTCTCTCTCTCTCTCTCTCTCTCTCTCCAGCTTTTCCTTGGATTAGAGGGAGTGGTGTAAATGTCCCGTTTAGGGCTGAGCACTAAACTGTCATTTATTTTAAGCATCTTAATCATCACGAGTCTCTCTTTATTCACCGCTGTTCGCTGCAAAGATAAGTTTCTCAGGTTGAAGCTGAGAATAGCGGTTGTCTGTTGGCATAAACATCAATATTTAGGCAGCAAATGGGTGCCATGCCAATCTAGCAAAGCCACGGTAGCAAGGTCTCCCCTAAGTCTGTAACATCCACAGTTATGATGGTGCTTAGCAGATTTACAGAATCAGGCATGAATTCCCTCCTGTGGAATGGGCATCAAATCCACGCTGAGAGTGGTTGCTTACCCTGATAACAATCATGCCACTATTATACCAGTGTGCACCTCTTACCTGGTGTTGTAGTTCATGTAGTTGATAACTTGGTTAGACCATTGATGCCTTATTTACCCTGGCAGCCTGCATGGCCCCTTCCGGTACTATGAAAGCTAGCAGTGGGGCGGGGCGGGGGGGGGGGGAGCCTCCAGCTCAGTGCCTGCCTGCTCTGTATCTTGCAACCAAAGTATGTGGTGTTTTTCAGCAGTAGCGTTTTATCGCACAGTTCTGATGGTCAACCAAGAGGAATAGCAATAGCCTGTACTGTCGTGGGTACCTCTGGGGCCTCTTCTGACCAACAGCTCATGAGGCGGTATCTCACACCAGCACTCATGAGGAGGTATCCCACGCCAGCACTATGGCTTTGTTTAGTAGCAGCATGACTTTTAGGAATGACATTATCCAGCAATGCAGGGCATCTCCCTTCTGACTATTTTTTTTTTCACTTATATTTTTAGTTGGTTTACAAAGCGGTAGGTTTCCCTATGACTTGTCTATATTTCCTTGGCTTTGGTTAGCCTCTGTCCCTGTCTCCCTCAGCTCCCCTGTCTCTCCCTGTCTCCCATCCTTGCTTGAGCTGTGTCCATCTCCGTTGTTCCCCTCTCTACTTCCTATTATCTCTGTTCCACTGTCTCCTCTCACCTACCACCCCCCCCCAGGGCCCCTAGTTTCCTGGCTTCTGTAGATGTTCCCAATTAAACACATAAAGCTAAAGTTTTGAATCTAAAATTCACATATGAGGAAGAACATGTGCCATTTATCTCTCTGAACCTGAGTTACCTCACTCAGTTTAATTACCGCCAATTCCATCCATTTACCTGCAAAATTCTTAATTTCATTTTTCTTTACGGTTGAATGAAGTTCCATTATGCATATGTACCATTTTCATCATCCGCTCATCAGCTGATGAGCACCTAGCCTGCTTCCATGACCTGGCTATTCTTAGGAAAAGCTGTGGCCGTGGATGAGCATGTGTCACTACACTGGGAAGCCGAGTCCTCCGGGTATGTGCCAGAGTGGAATAGCTGGGTCACATGGTGGTCTCTTTCAACTCTGTGAGGAATCTCAATGCTGACTTGCACAGTGGCTGCACTAGTCTGCACTCACACCGACAGTGAATCATCACTGATAATTTGGAGGGTTTCATGCTAAACTGAAGAACCAGGATGCCTCTTTGCAGGTGGTTCACCTTGATTTTTTTTTTTAAGCAATAAGTGGTCAGACTAGGGTTCCCAACAGGATTTGGGCTCTGTAGTGTGTGAGTAGACTGGACATGGGTAAGAACATGGGGACACAGATGCAGGCTGAGTAAGTCTAGAGAGAAGGGAATGAGGTTTCACTCAAGGGAGTAGAATTGTGTTGACAGGTTTGACACCAAATGGGTAATGGCCCTGAGAAGTGGTGGACAAACCATAAAGCAGGGCTCCAAAGAAGGTATTTATCGGTTACATCACTTCCTTCCATGTGATACGAGCTTCCCACTTCTCCCAGAATCCATGGTGAGGAACGTGAACATTTTGGAGACTGTGCAACACAGCATCCCCCTCCCCCTGCTTTTTTAAAATTATTCTGACCATCTGCTCGATAGGAAGAGTGTGAAGGAAGAAGAGTTTATTTCAGTTCATTGTTTCAGGGGAATCAGTGCATGGTCGTTTGGCCTGGTGTGGTTCAGCAGCGCATCATGGCAGCTGGGATGGTGGGGGCTGCTCTGCTCTGCTCTGTGAATAGGAGGCAGGGATAAAGGGGTGGGGGCCCTGGTGCTGGACTGGCTTGCTCTCTTGTCCTTTTTATTCTGCCTGGGTCCTGACCTGATGAGATGATGTCACTTACATTCACAGTGGGCTTTCCTCCCTGTTAGTCCTCTCTGGAAACGCTGTCACAGACACACCCGCAGGTCTGTGTTACCCAAGCTTCTGGGCAATTCTAAATTCTGTCAACTTGACAATCAAAGCCAATCATGGCGGAGAACAAGGGGGGCTAATTCAAACTACAAAGATATGGAAGGAGGAAGAGTCACGCTCAGATCTACACTTTTATCTGCTTCCGCACTATAGGGAAAAAATAACTTTCTTGAAATACATCTCTATAAAAAGTAAGGTAAGGCAGCTGTGGAGACAGCACAGTTGGCAAGGTGTTTGTTGAAGCAGGAGGACCCGAGTTCTGTCCCCAGGACCCATGTAAAAGCTGGCTACAGTGGATCATGCACCTATAGCCACAGCTCTAGGGATGGGGGAATTGGGGAATGGATTCCTGGGGCTTATCAGCCATCCAGATTACTCAGTGAGTTTCAGGCCAGTAAGAGGCCCTGTCCCATTAAATAAATAAATAAATAAAATGTAAAAGGTGTGTAGCATCTAAAGAATGACATTCAAGGTGTCCTGTAGACTCTGTTGCACACATGCACACACACGTCAGCACGCACCCATGAGTCTGCACATGCACAAACACACACACACCATATATGCATACATACAAAAGCAAGATA
>CABHPQ010156463.1:0-12487 GCA_902168405.1 Peromyscus aztecus | reverse complement strand
CCTACACACACACACCTCCATATATATGTGGGTAGAATGATTTTCCTTTGAAACTGCCCAGGCCAACACACGACAGTAAGAATCAAGATCAGCCAGTCCTTTGATTTTTGGTAGATACCATAGAGGGTGGAAATTAAGGTGAAACAGAACATCAGTACATGTGAGAGGGATCCTGACCCACTGAGTGGTTTCAACAATAGCAGAAGCAAAATAATCTCTTGCTCTGACTAAGAGAAGTCATAAACTTTCAAGTTCATAGACTTAAGGGAAAAGAGCCTGTAAAGACCACACCCTGGAGATCTTCAGTGAATTATGATTCACTAAGGAGAAAACAAAACAAAACAAAACCATCAAAATCAAACAAACAAAATAAGAAAACCCCAGCTCAGGGTCCTGATTTCGTTATTATCTTGGTGTTGTCTTCAATGATTGTGAATACCACAGTAGCTTGTAGCTACCATTCAGAAAATGATAGTGTGTCCCAAACAAGAGCAGGCACAGATATGGAGACCCTAGACAGCATCAGCTGAAGACACCAAACCTAACTTCCATTGACTGTCTTCCTTTTGCTTGGCAAATACCAGATACTTAAAATTTAAAACAACAGCAACAGCAATTACAGGTTCTTTTACTCATTTCCAAGTTGTAAAATTTCACTCCTGAGGCTGGGCATGTTGTTCAATGGGCACAGAGTGCTCCGCTTTCCTAGAATGCAAGAAGCCATCCTGAGTGAGGTAACCCAGAAAGACAGACACAGTATGTACTCACTCATAAGTGGATAAAAATGATAACCAGGCTACAATCCACAGCCCCAGAGAAGCTAGGTAACAAGGAGGATCCCAAAAGTGATCACCCTAGGAAGGGAAAATAGATGAAATGTCCTGAGTAAACTGGGGGCCGGGGAGGGGGAGATAGAGGGGAGAAGAAAGGGGATGGGAACAGGAGGAATCTGGATGGCCAAGGTGGGGAAGGGACAGAAAGGGAGAGCAATGAAAAAGATCTCTTGATATAGGGGTCATTATGGGGTAAGGGAGAAACCTGGTGCCAGGGAAATACCAGGAATTCACAAGGATGACTCCAGCTAAGACTCCTAACAATAATGGAGAGGGTGCCTGAACTGGCCTTCTCCTTTAATCAGATTGGTTATTAGCATAATTGTCATCATAGAACCTTCATGCAATAATTGATGGAAGCAGATGCAGAGATCCACAGCCAAGCACTGATCTGAGCTCCAGGAGTCAAGTTGAAGAGAGGGAGGAGGGATTATATGAGCAAGGGGATGGGGTCAAGATGATGATGGAGAAACCCACAAAGACAGATGACCCAGGTCCTGGAAGCTCATAGACTCTAGACCAACAGCTAAGGAGCCTACATGGGACCGACCTAAGCCTTCTGCATGTAGGTGATAGTTGTGTAGCTTGGTTTGTTTGTGGGGCCACTAGCAGTGGGACCAAGATCTGTCCCTGGAGCATGAATTGCCTTTTTGGAAGCTATTCCCTATGGTGGGATGCCTTGCTCAGCCTTGAAGCAAGGGGAAGGAGCTTGATCTTGCCTCAACTTGGTATGCCATGCTTTGTTGACTCCCATGGGAGGCTTTACCCTTTCTGAGAAGTGCATGGGGGTGGGGGTGGGGTAGAAAGAAGGTGGGAAGAGGGAATGGGATGAGAGGAGAGAGGGGATACTGTGGTTGGTATGTAAAATAAATTTTAAAAAATTAGTTAAAAAAAAAAAAGAATGCAAGAAGCTGTGGGTTGGATTCCCAGCACCTTACCCATAAACTAGGTATAGTGTTGAAGGCCTGTAATCCCAGCACTAGGGATGTGGAGACAAGAGGATCAAAAGTTCAACACTGTCTTTAGCTACATAAGTCAGATGACAGCCTGGGCTACAAGAGATACTTCACCAAAGTGAATCAAACAACAATTCTAAAGCAATTGCAAATTTCAGTTTATGCACACTATTATAAGGGACTTTTACACAAGCAAGATTTTGTTGTACAGAAAAACTCTTGTTTTCATTTATCTATCACTATCTACATATACAAAGTGTCCACTTACTTTGAATTGTCTACACATCTGACTTCTCCTGGAAGTCTTTGAAGCAAACAGGTATAAAGAGGACAATCAGAAGCCCACTGCTATAGCCCTGAGAAAGATGGGGGAAAGGTCTTTAGGAAAAGCATAGGATTTTGAGGTGTGGCGTCACTGAGAAGAGCTGAAAATGTCCACCTTCATCCCACCACCATATCTGAGTTAAATTCTACATGCCCTGTAGTAAGTACTATCTTCCTGCTTATAATTCCTCATGTGGATGATTGCTAGTACTCTTCTCTTAAGGCTTTCCCTAAATGACAAAAATATCTCCCTCGTTTCAAGTAAACTTCAGATAAATTGCATTCCTCCTAAATTCTTGGCTACAAGCCACACTCAGGTGGTCTGAACAGCTGATGGGTTATTTTATTTTAACTGTATACAAAGAAAGGAAAAATATTTAAATATATTCATACTTAAATATGTGTGTATGAAAGCTGGAGCTCAATGTTTTCTGTTTTTTATTCCAGATAACCCATCTTTATTTCTTTGTCACTGTAGAGTAATGGAGAGAAGAGAAAATGAGGAAACTGAGAACCACAAACAATATGTGGTTTGCCTTAATTCACAGCCCAATCATAGAGTCAAGGAAGTGATCTACATTTTAACTGCAAATTTTGGCCTTTGGAGACATTTCTTTTCTTTTCTATTGACAGAAAACTGATGCATCAGTGAAGGAATGAAATATTGTTACTTACTTATATTTAAAATATTGAGTTATTGGACAAATATTTACGGAAGTTTTGATCTATTTTGGACGCTATTTTAAGCAGTATATCATCAGGGATAAATCACAGAACAAAACCAAAGCAAAGAAACAAACAAAGCATGCCTCTGAGTTTACATTGCTAACCGGAAAAATATATAAAAGTACAAATTCAGGCTGGGGAGACCTTAGAGGTACAAGTGCTGGCCTTGTGAGCTAAGGACCTGAGCTGTACCCCCAGAATCTATATGACAAAAAGGAGGAAAATCCAGACACAGTGGTGCTCCCTTGTGACCCTAGTGTTGGGGAGGTGGAGACAGATGGATATCCGGGCTCCATGGCCAACTAGCCTAGACGACTTAGAGCTCCAGACCAGTGAGAGAGAAAGCATGGTGGCAAGTACCTAGGAATAACACCCAGACTTGTTCTCTGACCTTCACATGCAAGTGTATGTGCATGCACACACCTTGAGATCCAGGTGTGTGTGTGTGTGTGTGTGTGTGTGTGTGTGTGTGTGTGTGTGTGTGTGTAACAGGGAAGAAGTAGGAGGAAGACAGGAAAGGAGGGCAAAGAAAGAGCAGGGACAAGAAAAAGAAGGGAAGGAAGAAAGGAAGATGAGAGAAGGGTGAGGAATATTAGCCCATAGCCACTTCTTCACGAACTGCTAAAGGACAATATTGTATCTGCACTCCAGATACACATACTGCAGAAGACCGAGTTCAGAAGTTTTAGTAGTCAGTAAGATGCACCATACTGCTCTGAAGGCTTCCTTGATGAGTGTTAATATTCTATTTACAGAGGAATGGCTTAAGGAGAGAAAAAAACCATGTGTGTGCACTTGTATGTACATTCATGTGTGGGCAGGTGGAGGCCAGAGATGAGTGTCCAGAGTCTTCCTCAAATGTGCTTAACTTTATTTTCTGAGATAGGATCTCCCCTTGAATCTGAAATACATCAACTAAGCAAGACTAGTTGACCAGGAGGCTCCAAGGATCCTCTTGTCTCTGTTTCCCCAGCACTGGGACTGCAGATATCCATGGGCATACCCAGCATTTATACCACCACATCTGGCTTTTTATTTTTCTTTGTTATTAATGTGAGTTCTGAGTATTATAACTCAGGTCCTCAAAATTGTGAAACAAACACTTAACCCATGGTGCCACCTCCCCCTCCTGAAAACAATCCATTGAATAGAATAATCAGGTATGGGCCTATTTTGTGCAGTCTTGGATCAATTATGGTTTTCCTGATGCAAGAAATCCACATGAAGTCATGGACCAGCCTCTTCTCACAATTAGTTTTTAATGAACAGAATTCAAATTGAAGATTCTCTTGAATTTTGAATTGTTCATGTTTCAAAGGCTGTAAACACACAGCCTCTCTGTGATATCTGCACAGGAGCCCGGACGGTTTAGCTTTGTCAGCTTCCAGGAGCAGTGCGGGTAGCTCAAAGGAGCAAGGAGCTAAGGAGCTCTGGAGTTCAGAGACTTGCTGTGCATCATCGCCGCCACTGTTATTATTGCTTTAATTCATTTTATTTTGTTTTTTTCTCATATTCTTCAGAGAATTGGTTTTCTCTTTCTCGTGTTTTTAATTTTAATTAAGATATAATTACATCATTTCCTAGCTTCCCTTTCCTTTCTCAATCTCCCCACCATGTCCCATTCCTCCAATTCTTCCCTTTTACATTGCTAGTCTCATTATTCTTATTAAATATATGTGCATAAATGTGTAAGTACAGCCTGCTGAGTCCATTTATTGTTGCTTGTTTGCTTATGATTTCTAGGCTGACCACTTGATATTGGAAAGCCAATTAGGGGGCTCATCCCTAGGAAAATCTAACTCCCTCTCTCAGTAATTAGTGGCCTGTAGTTCCTTGTCTAGTAGTGGGTCCCCAACAGCTTTTGCCCTTCCACATTAGCATGTATTTTGGTATTATCATTATTCAGGCCTTGTTTGAGCAGCCCCATTGTTGATGTATCATGGCTGTAGCTTTCCTGTCATTTCTAGGAGAAACAGTTTCACAGCCATATTCCTGACATTCTGGCTCTCAAAAACTTTCCATTCCCTCTTCCATGATGTCCCCTGTGGCTTAGTTGTTTTGATGTGGTACCTGGTCACAGCTTTACATCCTGGTAAACTGAATAAGTCAAAAGGAAGAGTAAACTATATCTGATTTTCAACCCAGTCCTCTTTTCTGCCATGCAACCTTTACATCTACACCCATCAGCCCTTTCAAACATGGTGTTTGTCAGTTTCTTCAATTTATATGGCCAGTCTTTCCTCATCTCCAAGTCTTCTTTTTTTAAGATGGGGCCTTATATATCACAGGCTGACCTCAAACTTACTCTGTAACCAAGGATGACCTGAAATTCCTGAACCTTCTGCCTCCCCAGGCTATGCCCAGGATAGGAAGTGCTGGGGATAGAACCCAGGGCTCTGTGCATGCTAGATAAACCCTCTGTCAAGTGAGCCCCACCTGCAGCTCTTCATCTCTGCATCTTAATGCCTCCCATTCATGTGCTCACTTAGAAGCTGTTCTGAGAATGCTGGGGAAACTACTCCCCTGACTAATCACTTTGAACCTGGTTAAGCACTGCATGCCTTCCCATGACGTCAACCCATGGGATGAAGCAAGATTAAATGTATGTATTAGATACTTTCTTGTTGCTGTAATCTAAAAAAAAATCTCTGACAAAGTCAACTCAAGGGACAAAGGGTTATTGTAGCTCGTAGTTCCAAGTCCATCACAACAGAGAAGACGTGGTTGATAGGAGCAGAAGCCTGGATGGTCACATTTCATTCACACTCAGTCCACACTAGGAAACTGAGGGTGAGCTACAAATACTTAAGACCCACTTCCATGACTTACTTCCTCCTATGAGATTTCACCTCATAAAGGTCTCACAACTTCTCAAAAAGCACCCCCAACCTGTAAGAAAGTGCTGAAACACATTAAAGCCATGGGGGACATTTCATATCCAAACCACAAATCCACAAATGAAATTTCCTCTCCGTGTGTGTGTGTGTGTGTGTGTGCCAGACATATATACATATATGTGTATAGATACACATATAAAGTATATATGAATAATTAAATGCAAATTATTCACAAAATAATATAAAATGTATATACAATCATTATGTTAATGGTTTCTCAATTCTATGTTGTACAGAGGCTTGGTGTGATGTATCAGTGATAGAAATTTTAAAAGACTCTGGCTGCCCTGATGGTGCTCTTAACTTCTAGAGGAAGAAGAGCTTGTTTTCAGCTATGAGAAATATAAATCTGAGAGAGATAGGCATCCAAATACAACTCAGAGCAAGACACTGACTTTTGCCCAAGAATCCTAAAGAGTCTCAGGGAAACGGTGGCACTCACCTAGAGGTTACATGTTGAGGACTTCCACCAACACTGTCCTGGGAGGGAAGCACTTGTGCAGGTAAGGACCCCACGGAAAAGGGATCTGATGCTCTGCAGTGTCTTTAGGGAAACAAGACTCTACATGCAGTAAGCACTGTCTGTCACTGACTGCAGCTGAAGGGCGTGAGTATAGAAAATATGAGGGAGAGCTGAAGCCAGTGCAGTTCTAAGTCCAAATAATTACTCTTACTGTGTGAACAAAATACAATTCAGCTGAGCAATGGTATAGCAGAAGAGATAGACACACAGTAGGGCTAGAGATATGGCTCAATCAGCAAAATATTTTGTTGAGGACCAGCCCATCAAAAGCCAGGGCAGATGATATGTCTGTGGTCTTTGCACGGGACAGTCAGAGCCAGTCTCCAGTGCCCTCTTGCCAGCTAGACTACCTGAATCAATGAGCTCTGACAGATCCTGTCACCAAAAAATTAGTGGAGAGGAGAGTAACTGAGGAAAATAGTCAACATTAGCCTCTGTGACCACATGCTCCCTATACATGTACACACACACACACACACACACACACACACACACACACATACACACACACACGACATTTTATACACCCTTTCTTTATATACAGCCTATCACTTCTGAACTTCTGAGGGAAAAAAGAAACAACTAACATTTAGTTAGAGAGAAAACAACCTCATCCATATCAGAAGATAATGACAGACATTCATCAATGTCCATCCTGGTCTTCCTGCTTGTCGGCCAGGATGATTAAATCAGAGAATACACTTAATAGTGTGATTAAGAGCTACTCAGCCACAGCAGGAATTAACATTTCCATAATGTTGTTCATTGTTCTCTTTCCTGCTTATTCAGCTGAAGTGAGCTCAAAAGGGGGAGGGGGAAACAGAAAAGATTAATGACATGCTGCTCCAAACAAATGATAACCATCTCTGTGATGGGGTCATTTAAAGTCGGACCAGCTCCAGCTCTCTAGAGCACAGCACATGGATGGAAAGGGACAGAGGAGGAGTAAACTAAAATTATTCTATTTGCATTAAAATTTTATGAGAAAAAAATACTAATTTTTTGAAAATTTTCCTTTTTCTGAAGAATGGTGCTGAAGAACTCAAAAGATGAAATTATGTGTTCAAAGTCACGTGGTAAATCGGCAGGAACTGGGCTCCAGGTCCTGGCCATCAAGCCTCTCGAAGGTGTGGTCCTGTCCTGATCCCCACCCATCTTCTCATAGACTCATGAACTTTTCAATGAGCCAAAAACATTGAAAACTGTGAAATTCACATATGATAATTGCCCATTGGGGACATTTTGATAAGTTTCTGGTAACTGATAATAATATAGGAGAATTTAGCATGGAAATAAAATCTTTCATTTACCATACAAGTTGTATGCATGCATGTATGTATGTATGTATGTATGTATGTATTTATTTATTTATTTATTTATTTATTTATTGTTTAATCTTTGTGGATAAGCATGTGGCTTTGTGTGTGTATGAGTATGGGTGTGTGTGTGTGTGTGTGTGTGTATGTGTGTGTGTGTGTGGTAATGAGGGTGTGTGCCTGCCATTATGTACATGTGGAGGTCAGAAGACAACCTTCAATATCCATCCTTGCTTTATATCTTGCAGGCGACAGGATTCCTTGTCTAGAAATTCTCCCATTGCTGCTTCCTCTCATGCTACAAGAGCAGGTGACTTATGCACATGTGCTACTGTGAGCGTCTTCACGTGGGTTTCAAGGTTCACACCTCAGGTTTTTACTTGTGTGGCAAACTCTTTACCCACTGTGCCATCCCGCATCTCCCCAGCCTTTACCCCAAGATATCTGATATGACACACTTTGAAGTTCTAGTGTACAAATACAAAATTCAGTAGAGCTCCAAAATCTGTGTCAAAATGTGATGTGCGAAGGGAGAAACCTTCACTGAGCCAAGCCACAGAGTCAGCCATGAGGTATCGTGATGACAACTTAAGTTAACCTGTGTTGAGTGATACAATAAGATGTAACAAATGACAAAAGAACTGGACAACCAAAATAGCTGACACCTGTGTACCACCAGAGACTGTGGCTTGCTTAAAATAAAAGAGCCAAAGCCCAGGAGTGCATTTATGGTAAACTCTTACCCATTCTGAGTACTTAAAATGCTCCAGGCAATTTCCTGCAATGTTGGGCCTTACTGCAAAATTCAAAACACTTTAAAGGCAAATACTTTAATCCCCATTTTGCATGAGTAGCAAAGATGCAGGCATAGGTAAAATCAGCAGCTTGAGGAAAACCAAGATCAAAGGAAGAAACTAGTTCAGATCCTCATGGCCACCTTTGTGGGGTTTCTCGGGTATTGTAATATACAAAAAAGCAAAATATCGGACTCTACCATTTCTCCAGTCAGTGAATGCTGTTCTCTGGGATCAAGAACACTTTAAATCTTCCAGTTATATTTGTTGTTCAAAAATGAGCACATTTGTGTGTATGTGTGTGTGTGCATGCGTGTGTGTGTGTGTGTGTGTGTGTGTGTGTGTGTATGTGTACCCACGTGTGGAAGTCAGAGGACAACTTGTAAGAGTCTGTTCTGTTCTTCTACTATGTAGGTCCCAGAGATCTCACTAACGCCAGCAGGCTTAGTGGCAAACCCCTCTTCCCACTGAGCTAACTCGCCAGTCCTCAGACCATTTTATGAGAAACTGGTTCCTGAGTCCTGAGGCTGCCGAAACATGGAGAATCTCACATCCCTTACATAAAATGGCATAGAATTATTACAGAACTCACAATATTGTCCTCTAAAATTCAAATCATGCCCAGATCATTTATAATATTCAATGCAAATATAAATGTAACGTCAATAGCCATCATATAACAGTTAGGGAATGAGCACATTTTAAAGCCCATTCATATTTAATTCAAATGCATTTAAACATATAATTTTTTTTCATTTGGATGTGGGGGTGTGTAGATAAGGGTAGATGGTGTGTAACAGATGATTCACCTTTCTTCATACAATCTTCCTGTATTTCCTCTAAAGACAGTAATAAAATCCACAGACCCATGAGATCTTATAGCAGAAGTTTTTCAACCTTGGGTCACGTATCAGATATTTACATTAAGATCCATAAAAGTAACAAAATAATTATGAAGTAGCAATAAAAATAATTTCATGGTTGGAGGTCACCATAACATGAAGAACTATATTAAAGGGTCACAGCATTATGAAAGTTGAGAACCACTGCATTAAGGACATTTGGATCTCATAGCTTGTATTTTTACATTATTTTACTTTACACCAGCTCAAATGAATCAGGTCACAACAGAATCATTTCTAAAACTATTTTTTGTCACTTTACATTGTTGTCACAAAATGTCTATGTAAAATAACTTGAAAGGGGAAAGGTTGATTTTAACTCAGGGTGTCTGAGTCCGCAGTCTGTTGTTTCTGGGTCTGAAGTGAATCAGCATCCCAACAGAAGGCTGTGCTGGAGAAGCACGGCTTACTTCACAGTGTCTGGAAAGTGGCATCCCAGGACATATCCTGAGGACACACATCCAGTGAGATAATTGCTATGTCCTACTTTCTCCCACCTCACAATAGGCTCACCACACCAATGAATTTATCCATCTATGAAGCCAGAGACCCACCACCTGAGGTTCAAGACTTCAACACCTTCATCTTTGGGGGTATAGTTCCTATCCAAACACATAACATACAAAAATACATATGGGTAAAATATCTCCACTTTGTGCATGCATGCCTGCATGTGCATGTGCGTGCGTGCGTGTGTGTGTGTGTGTGTGTGTGTGTGTGTGTGTGTGTGTGTATGTGTACGCCAGAAGCTAACATTGCGTATATTCTTCAACTTCTATCTATCTTATTGTTTAAGCCAGTCTCTCACTGAGTCTGTGTTTTCTGTCCTGGAGACCAAAAGGGTCTTCCTGTCCTTGCCCTCAGCACTGGGGTTACATGTGTGCACTAGTGCACAGCTCTGTTTTCACAAGGTCGTGGAGACGGAACTCATGTCCTCTTCTTTGGTGCAATTTTTTGTGACTCATTTTTATCAAATGACTCATTTTTCTAGCTCCACTACCTCTCTCATCTTCACAGAGATCCAGTTACATATTTCATCATGCCATCTTGGTAAACAATGGACCATCAAAAACCAGTGGTTCCAGAAAATTAGGTCACCAAGTGGCTTCATAACAATCTTCCTTTGTATACTCTATAATGGTTACACAATAACAAAACCTCATAATGTCCCTAAAACTTCTACCATAGTCAAGTCAATTGAATGGAAAATAAAATGTAAATCGTAAGAGTCCTATCATCAAGACTTCAAAGTATGGTACATAAGGAAAATAAAAATTAATCTGAAGTAGAATTTGAATAATATGTGGAAGTCAATGAGAGAAAATGCTAATATTGAGGGGATAGTACAATTCTTGGGAAACACTTAATATCAGTTCTGGCCATTTCTTTCAGTTTTCCAACCAAGGAATCCAAATTGGATTTCCATACCATTAGTATTCAAAACAAGGCCCACATAACTTATCTCATTCAGCCATTCCCACAATGCTATGAACATTTCTCCTCTCATTTTGCAGAGAAAGAAATGGAGGTGAGCAAAGGATTAGTACATTCTTCAGCCTCACATAAGAAGGAAAATGTGAATTCAGATAATATGGCTCCAAACCTCAGTAATATCTTTTTTTTTTTTTATTATGTCAAACCTCTCCTATTATAGGTGGGTAAGAAAAGACATCATAGTTCCTCAGAACACTTGTTCTTGAACCAAGATTATGATCATTAGTTTGGCAAAGCAGCAAATGCTTATTGAGTATGAAGCCTCAACTTTCTTAGGGATTCTCTCAAATATACATGGTCTCTCTAGTTATCCTGGGCTGTCTACTCATCTGCACTGAGAACCTGACAATGAAACCAGCAACACCTGCACAGATAAATATCCTAATAAGCATCCATGTTGTTAAGAAATCCAATTTCCCTAAACTTGTATAATATTGTTCTATAAAATTTCACTTTAATATTGAACAAAGTAATTTAAACAAAGGGATAATAGGCAATAATTATATAGTAGAGTCTTCATTTAGGTTATCCAAATAACAAATAATGTATTTTTAATCATTTCTACCCAGACTCCATCCCTCTGGCTTCCTCTGGGACCACAAAGTATCTCCTAACTTCTTGTCCTCTTTACTAAAATTAACAACCCACAAAATCTATGCTCTATGCCTGCTGCAAATGGAAAGCTACCATGAGTCCCACCCTCAGGGGATAGTGACTTACCTCTGATTAGAATTGTATCTTTGTATTTATGAAATATATGTGAAAATTTCAAAATATTTAAAAATAATACATCAAAAATATAAATTATTTTTCCAGGATAGCTACAAAAGTCTTGTTATGTAACCAGGAACCAACTGAATCCTTTCTCTAGAAATCCAAGCTTAGTGCTTCTGGAAATGTAGCCTATGGTATGCTGACTTAAAATGTTCTGGAATGCTTGTAAGAGCACAGGTCATTGAGCTGTCTCAGATTCTAGGAATGTGGACCTCTTAATTTTCTATATTTAATCAAACTCACCAAAGGACACTGAAATTTCACCAACATTTTACATGGTAAATGATTAGAATCACTGGTTTCTAAGTTTGAACTTTCTTTAAATTTTTAAAGTTTCCTCCCTCTGAACATGTTTGTTCCTTTTTTGAGCAATTCTTTTCATTTGTATGCATACACAACTATGTGGAATGCATATGTAAACAAGAGTTTGTGTTGCAGGTGAGTGGCTTTATACAGAGGTTGACAATGAATGTCTTCCTTGATCATATTCCCTCTTATGTTTTGAGACGGGATCTATCACTGAGCCCACAGCTTGAATGTTGGCTACACTGGCTGGCCAGCATGCTCTAGTGATCTCCCCTTCTTGTCCCTCCTCCCAATGCTTACAGTATAGGATTACAGTGCTAGGATTACACTACTATGCCCAGCTGGGGAGCAGAAACTTGGGGTCTTGTACTTGTGAGGCAGGCACTTTACTGACTGAGCTGTCTCAACAGCCCACATTTATTTGTAGTATTTTTATAAATTGATTTTCTTACATGACAAATGCAATGACGTCATTGATCAATCACTTCTACGTTTCCTATGTGTGTGTGTATGTGTGTGTGTGTGTGCCTGTGTGTGCATGTGTGCATGTGCATGTGTGCCTGTGTGTGCATGTATGTGTGTGTGTTTGCATGTGTGCGTGTGCTTGCGTGTGTGCTTGTGTGTGTGTGTGTGTGTGTGTGT
>CABHPQ010156461.1:0-48153 GCA_902168405.1 Peromyscus aztecus | reverse complement strand
CAAAAAAAAAAAAAAAAAAAAAAAAAAAGAAAAAGAAATATCAGTTCTCCCCAGCAAAGTCTCACTGGCAAATACAAACTACTCTTAGAGCCAGGCCCCATGACCAGCAGTGGATGACCAACTCAAGCTAAACCCAGTGGCTTCTTTGGAGGTTTTTTGTCTCATTAGTTTTATAGACACACTTTTTTTTTTTTAAATCCTATAGGTCCTTTTCATATATATTATGGCTTCCAATTTTTTCTTTTTTAGGTGAGTTCTATGTGTACCAATGTGTGTGTTTACATGCATATCTCATTATTTTTCTTTGGCTCTTTTTTTCTGTTTGCTTGTTTTGTTTTATCTTATTTTATTATTATCCTTTAGATGCCCATTGGTTTCTAGCAAGAGACAGAGAGGGTGTGTGGATACTATACTGATGGAAGAGAAGGTAGGTGGTATCTCAGAGAAGTTGGGGAAGGGGAAATTATAATCAGAATATATTGTATGAAAACATCTATTTTCAATAAGAGAAAGAAAAGAAGAAAATAAAAATTAAAAAAGAAGAGAGGGAGAATGACAGAGTCTCCCTAGGAGCAGCTTCATAGGGCCAGTCTGAAAGTTCAGTCTCCGTGACTCCTCGCTGGTTTGGGGAAGCTGCCTCCTGCTTCAGGGAAGCTCTGATCTCAGAATGCTGTGATGCTGTGGACCCACTAGGAAAGGGTTGTGTCTGTCCGTGCTCCGTGTATAGGTCACAAGCTAAAAAGTTCAAAGTGCATGACTGTACTGTGGAAGCAAGTGAGAATCAATACATTTTTATGTGTTTTATTATTTATTACAAAAATAAGTCAGCACCGGCAGCAAAAACTGACTGAGAACAAGCCATTCTTGGGAACTTGCTTTCAGTCTTACATAATTGGCAAATAGTATTGTCAGGGTTGTTTTTGTTTGAGAGGAAAGTATAATCAATCCAGCAATCTGACCTTGGAATTCTGAGTGTGGTTGTCATTCGATAGATATTGAGCTCACCCCTTGGCCCACACACATACCCTGCATCTAAATGCGAACAACCCTGATTCATATTGAGAAAAAAAGTAGTGTGAGCATGTGCACACGTGTGTGTGTGTGTGTTTGTGTGTGTGCCCGCGCGCGCGTGCGCGCGCACGCGTGGGTGTGAGAGAGAGAGAGAGAGAGAGAGAGAGAGAGAGAGAGAGAGAGAGGAAGGAGGGGAAGGAGGAGGAGGGAGGAAGAGGAGAAGGAAGGGTACGACAGGATAGGAGAGAATCTCCAATCCTTTGTACTAGGAATGAGGATCCAGTCAGGACTAAGATCAAGGAAGCAGAGGAAGTAACATTGCCTCCTGCACCGATTCCATCCTTTATTACAGGATTTCCCCACTTTGTTCTTCCTCTGTTCTTGGCACGGGAGGTCTGGAGGTCTGAGAGTGTTCTCAGGGTCTCAACCAGGAGGAACAGGGTCAGTTCGTTCTTGATTTGAGTTCTCTGGAAACAGATGCTGTGTGAGACAAGTCTCCCAGGCCTGAGGTCTGCTGCAGCTGGCATCTACAGCTCTCTTCTGCAACCCTGAAAGGACCCTAACAGGAGAAAGCAAACAGAAGAGCAGGCTCACAGGTGTCTGACGGACAGGTAGGCGGAGGCAGGACCCGTCCAGCCGGTCTCTCCCTGGGGCTGAGGGGGATGATGAGTGTAGGACGGCCCAGACCTCCCCATTCCACCGGAGAGAAACACACTGGGATGGGAGTCTTGTCAAAGCAGGAACTCGCTTTATTGCATCAGGAGTGAACTTATATAGGTTGGAGTGATGGGGTGGGGGGAATTGGGTGAGGACAGCGGGCCAATGAGATGATGCCATCTCAGCAGTTACTAGGCAGAGGCAATTCTAGGTGGCCAAACATGAGCTACGCTCAGGAAGTTACACTGGGCCTCACACCCGGGCCTTATGGGGCCCAACACACAGGTGTGTGCTGGGACTGGAAGAGTGAGGAAAGCGTGGGTAACAACATCTGAACTCACGTTTACCTTTAAAATTAAACTATAACACAGTAATGGTGACTGAAAATTCTACTGGTGTTTATATTAATAAGTGGCAGCTGTGTCTCTGCCAGTATCAAACCCAAGCATTAAATGACCAGCTGCTTCTTCCTGTAGCTTAGAAGTCAGTGTCTAGGAAACCTAAGAATTCTACCACAAGGTTCATAAGAAAAGCAAATTAAACCCCACCCAACAGCCCAGAGGAGCAAGCCCCATCCCATTGCCAGGTTGGCAGTCGCATGAGTCACTCATCCTGGGAGTAGATCCCTTCAGCAAGTCCTAAGCAATCTGCACCAAGCAGTAATGTAGGGCTAAATAACCACATCAGAGATGTACCAAGTAATCTTTCTTAGAAAGGGAACTAGGAGAAGGCACAGCTATTCAAAAAGAGTTCAAAAACTAGTGTACACATAAGCAATAACATATGTCAGAAAAACAAAAACATAACACTTACCATGTAAAAAGGTGACAAAATTATTTAATAGCAAAAATCATTCCCATCATTAGAAAGCCTCAAAACACCTGCTTGCTGTTTTAATTTAATGGTCAATCCAATACAGTATGATACTCATTATACACACAGGGAAGACACATGTGCATACATAGACATGTATATTTAATGGTCAATCCAATACAGTATGATACTCATTATACACACAGGGAACACACATGTGCATACATAGACAAGTATATTTAATGGTCAATCCAATACAGGATGATACTCATTATACACACAGGGAACACACATGTGCATACATACACAGACTCATATATTTAGGTACACATGTACATTTATGCATACACTGTTAGCATCATCATTGTGATGGTTATCTTGGCTGTTAACTTGACTGGCTCTGGAATCAACTAAGAGAAATGCCCTTGGGTGGGTCTATGAGGGTATATCCAGGATGTTAACTGGGGTAGGGGGGACAGGTCCCAGAGCACACAGTACCTTTTGGCAGTGGTGGCCTAGATAAAATTAAGTCTGAGGGGAAAACAAAGCTACTTGCTTGTCTGTTTTCACTCCTGCTGGTGAGTGGGTATATTCTGTTGCAGTCAACATTGCCATCCTTGGCTGGCATGGAACCTAGATTCCTCAGTCTTCCATGGGTCTCTCCAAGGATTCTCCATTCCTTCTGTGCAGATTAGAACTGGAAAGACGTTCAACCTCATGGGCTAATGAACAGGTATGGTGTTCTGAACCTCTCTAGTGTGCAGGTGACTCACCTGGAATTGTGTAAGTCAGTCTAATAAATCCTCTTGGTATGTATATTCATCCTATCACATCTGTTACTGACTAATACAATCATTTTTAAATTCAAGAAATGTTTGCAAACTAAAGGTTCCTCTCAGCCCTTTGGAGAAAGAGGGATGCAGGAAACCTTAGAGGCTTAGTTTGGACCTGAGACAATGCAGTGTTTGAAAGATCAACATAGAGCACCACACACTCTCCAGACTTGAGACCTTAAACCCAAACCTGAAAAGCATTATAGTTTTTGAAAACTGCTCTTGGATTTGACTGAAGAATCTGTGTAACAATTTCCCTGTTTCTCAGTTTTAATTGGTAGATGGATTTGCATGAAAACGGGATCCCTTCTTTTAAGAGTTCATCTGTCCCCACTGTTCACTCCTCATTCAGAGTCATAGTTTAGTAGCAGACAGAGAACAGCAGGAAGGCAACTCTTAAATGACAAACATCTTGTTTTCATGCAAATGATTCAAATAATGTTTTTGAAGTCAAGTGTAAGACTGATGCTATGCAAATGACTTGGCTATAATATACTTTTCTTTCTAGTCTAAGTTGTTTTTTTTTTTTCAAAGTGCTTACTCTGTAGAGCAAGTATTCAGAAGGGATAAAAATGTTTTATCTAACAAATGTTGGCACATGTTATCAAGAGAATCAGGTATAAGTGAGATGTAACAGAGGTCACATGTCACCTAAGAAAAGACTCAGATTATGTTTAATCAACATTTGTGAAACCCCAAATAATTTGATTGTAACCTTGAAATGTTCTAAACTAGGAACAGAATACTCTAGAATAAAATGCCATTGCGTCATGCTTCATTTATAGAAGTACAGGTTTTTATGTTTGTTCCTCAATAGTATTATACCAGATACATAAGAAACTAGATAGTTTTTAGTTGCTAACCACAGTACTGCTTTTAAAGTAGTGTTCAAATTTATAATTATATACTAATACCCCAAACTATTGAGAAGTCTAAAGCCTAATCTTTAAGTTATAATTGTTAAATAAATTGTCTGTTTATTTAGTTTCTATTGCTATGAGGAGACAACATCACCATGGCCACTCTTATAAGGAAAACATTTCATTGGGGGAGCTCCCAGTTTCAGAGGTTCAGTCCACTATCATCATGATGTGGAGCATAGAGGTATGCAGACAGACGTGGTGCTGGAGAAATAGCTGAGAGTCCTACCTCTTGCAGGCAACAGGAAGTTGACTAACTCAACGGATGGTATTCTGAGCATCAATTCTGAAATCTCAAAGCCTGCCTCTCCAGTGATACACTTCCTCTAACAAGGCCATACCTACTCCAACAAAGCCATACCTCCTTATGAGATTATGGGGACCAATTACATTCAAACTATCACAGTATCTTTCTGACACAAAAACTTATAAGTGTTGAAAGATCCCTAATAGAGCAAAGTGTCTATAGATTATGGGGACCAATTACATTTAAACCACCATAGTATCTTTCTAACATAAAAACTTAAAAGTGTTGAAAGACCCTTAATACAGCAAAGTGTCAGAACTAGACCTTGCTTGGAGCATATATTTAATAATTGATGATTTCCTCTAATGTGTAGCTGACAAACACATAGGGAAAATGGTGTAATTTTTTCCAAAGTTATAGCTAAGTCAAAGGAGAAAAGTGTTACCTCAGTTATCTTTTTATTCAATTTCTTTGTGTGAAAAAATACATACACATAAAATAAACCTCTCTGTATGTGAATTTACCTGTTATTTGTGGTTGCGCAACAAAGCACCCCCAAACTGACTGGTGTAAAAGGACAATGGCTTCATTTTCCATGACTCTGATAATCTCACTTGGGACTGAATATGTGTCTGTTTCCCTTCAGCTGGAGCATACACGCAGGGCTGGGTTCAGCTGACACTGTTGAGACAGCTTAACTTTGGATGTGGCCATTCCTCTTTCTGGGTGATGATCCCAGCTTCTTTTGTAGCAGCTGCATTCTAACTCTCATGTGTGAACCAATCTCTAGCTTCAGCTTGCCCTGTGTTTTCTGTGTTCCATGACTAATGGGAGAGGGGCTCTAACCCCAATGGTGTGGTCAGCAGGAGGCAAAGTTTACTGAGGGTCACTTGCCTAGGTGTACACTCTAGCAGGGAAAAAGTGACTACTCTGAAATAAAACAGCATGCTTAGACAACATTCTTGGAGAGGAGTGTAAGAAGACCATGTACTTTTTTTAGTGGGATGCCTTTTGGGTCAAAGAATGACTTCATAATGGTATTTAAAAAAATCTCTAAGAACAGGTTTCAAGGCACAGTGGCCAACATGACTTACTTTATATGCAATGGCAGCCTCAGTACCCTGGGGACGCAGAGAGGGTTCTAATGGTATTTAGAAAGGACAGTTTCTCTGAGTGGTCCTTATTGACAGCAAGAGTACAAGCATATTTGGCCCAACTCAAGCCATACTCTATCCTTTACATTCCATGATATAGACAGATACACTACATTTATAACCTTGGATGTAGCTCCAAGCTGAACAGTTGTAACAGGCACAGTCACAGCAGCTCAGTAACGTTCACACACAATGGTACAATGGCATCAAGTGGAAAATCAGGCAATAGCCTCTCAAGAGTATTGGGGAAGGAAAGAGTGGGTGGGGGCCGGGCGGTGGTGGCGCACACCTTTAATCCCAGCACTCAGGAGGCAGAGCCAGGCGGGTCTTTGTGAGTTCGAGGCCAGCCTGGGCTACCAAGTGAGTTCCAGGAAAGGCGCAAAGCTACGCAGAGAAATCCTGTCTCGAAAAAACCAAAAAAAAAAAAAAGAAAAAAGAGTGGGTGGGGATCAATCAGCAAGAAGTATTCCCAGACGGGAGAAGACTACGTTGAATTAGTGCATCAAAAAGAAAATGCATTGTTTTGAAAAGAAATAAAGTGAAAGAAATTTCTAGCAAATTAAAACTAAGGAGCACTGTTATTATTATTATTATTATTATTATTATTATTAATCAGTTTATTTATTTGAGACAGAGTCTCTCTAAAGAGCTCTGGCTGTCCTGGAACTCACTATGTAGACGAGCCTAGAACTCACAGAGAACCTCCTGCCTTTGCCTACCAAATGCAAACTGTCATGCTCCCTGATGCCTGGCCTAAGGGACATTATTAATCTACGTCTGGGGTGAAGGCAGCTTGCTGGCTTTTACATATTCTGTTTACATTAACTAAATAGCCACATGACTTGTTAACTTCTCCTGTTACCTTTGCCTTGTAACAATATTTCAGTAGTTCATACTTGCATATAACGTACATTTGCATGTCTTTGAGAACGTCACCATGCTTAGCCCGCAGCTGCGCCTACATCCTAGGGCCACCGAAGCAGAACAGCTGGGATTGACCTCTGGGCCGCAAGGCGCAGCCGCAGGAAGGAAAGTCCCCTCCGGCATCTCCCCAAGTTCAGGTAGACTGAACGTGAAACACCTGCCCCAAACCACTATCAAAGCATGTCCCCAATTCCTTTCAACTGCTTTTAAACTCTCTCAAGCAAATTTCTGCTGCTCAGTATGGCTCATTGGATCAAACTGGTTTTTACCATGAACACTACTTTATTTACTCGAATTTCCCCAGCCTTCCACGAATATTGAATCCTGGCCTCTGTCTAAACATTCTCATTTATCTAGTTAGTGACATAGCCAGAGCATGAATTAAAAAAACCCAAAAATTAACTGCTGAATCCGGAGTCGTGTAATGACTGATTCTAAGAAAATGCTTAGTTTCCACTCTAAATCCCAGTACTTCTGCCAATGATGATGATGGAGGCGCTTGTATATTTTTCAAAGCTGGCCTGCCACACTCCCTGCTGTACTGATTGCTCCAAATTAGAGATCCGCTGCTTCCCTGTGGGCATCCTGCTGGAACATATAGATTTTCTATTGAGCTGCTAGGGTGGTGCTTCAGTTCTGCACAGTAGCCAATTTAAGGAGATTGGAGCAATATATGCAATCCTGCAGCACTGTCAGCACTGACGTTGTCTGACCAAGACTAATATTATGGGCTGGGGGCACAAATCTGGTGGAGAAGAAGGCAGAACCCCAGCCATACAGAGTCAGTGTGAGCTGCCAGAGAGGACGGGTTAGGGAGCCAGTGTTAGCTTATTGTCTTAGCTCTCTTTATCTGAAGACAGGGTGGGTAACAGGTAACTTCCCAGATAACATGAATTGCAGATAATACATGTTAAATACTCAGCATACTATCTGATCTATAATAATATGTGGCTCTTATTATAGCAAGAATAAAAGAACGTGGGCTTGTAAAACATAGAAAATTATATATCATTAATCCCAAAGTAGGTGCTATCAAGGGCTTTGGTGATATTATGCCTCTTCTACACAGTCAAAATGAAATCGATAGTTAACATCAAGGTGATTTTTAGGAAGTTTAACAGATTCCTTGATTTTCCCACCAGTGTTATATTTTTATGCTTCTCAGGAAATATCAATATTCAAAATCTTTTGCCTAAAGTGTATTTCTAATTTGCTTTTGGGGTAATCCAACACTGTTTAAAATGTCCTTTAATCATTTTCATTCAAAAACGTCCATTTCTTTTTGATCTTTTTGCTAAGTACCTGAAAAGGCAACTGAGAAATTCATTACTAAAAAACACCGAGATATTGCCTAAACAGGAAACAAAATGTAAATGCCTATATTGAATATATTGTATATTACCATTACCATCAGTGCCCTGAAGCAAAGAATGAATTTTCATGAAATGAAAATTAAATCAAAATGTGTCTGAAAGTAAGTGGCAGAGTCTAAAGAGACTGGACTTGAAATGGAAACATTTTCATAGGTTTCATTCATCCATTCATTCATTCACTTATTCATTCAAAAACATGAAGTACTGTGCTTTACATGTATTTCATCATGTGCGGTATGATCTAAATATTATGTTGACCATGACAACATTGTTTGCATCTTTCATGTGGTCTATGTCTAGTCGGGAAGATGTTAGCACGTAGATGATTGTGAGGGACTAAGAAGGAAAAGATCAAAAGTGGTGTAAGGAGTCTGAGAACTGACTGTTCACAAAGGAGACAGGAAACCAAGCAAAGGCCACGCTGAAGGCAGGTATTTATTCTGGGGAAGAGTGTTTCAAAGGGACCTGTCAAGGTTGAGTTGGAGATCTTGGCCCTACTGTAGTGAAACCCAAGGGAGGCACAGGACAGGGGCTGCTGTGGGATGGAGGAGGGCGGGACAGGGGCTGCTGTGGGATGCAGGAGGGCGGGACAGCTTGCTAACTGTGTGCAGACTGGAACAGAGAATTATTTTTTTTTAAGTTTATTTATTTATTTTTTTCCACAAAACAATTGCATTTTTAACATAGAACAATACATGAGTCACCAGCATATATATGCAAACACAAAACTGCATCTTGAGTCAAGGTAGAAACAATAAATAGAACAATACATGAATCACCAGCATATATGCATACACAAAACTGCATCTTGAGTCAAGGTAGAAACAATAAATTTCTTCATTTAAACAGTTCCATTTTTAACCCAATTCCAGCATACAGTTCCTAGGTCATTACTATAAACTCGAAATTGTCCCATTGCAATGAAATCTCTATTGTGCATTTCATTTCTTAAGTCTCAAAATTCAAATGATAAATTCTGATACTAGCCTTCCAAATATGATAAATCCATAACCCAAATCTTTTTGTAGTTTTCTCATTAAGTTCAAGAAGTTCAAAAAAGAAAAAAGTAAATTCTGGTATCAGGCTTCCACTTCCAAATATGAAGAGACGATTTACAACCAAAACTTTTTGCAGTTAATAATTTTAGTTCAAACAAGCGTCTCTGCAACTTTTGTTCTCATAGACAAAGACCTTTCTAGGTACAGTAGTATTGTAAACTGCACTATTTTTGACGTTAGCTCAGGTTTTTCTGTATTGCATTGATTTTCCACAGATCTCAGCTGTGGGGAACTACTTTAGCAGATATATTTCTTATTACTTCTTATATACTTCTTATATTCATTCCATCTTCTTAATTCTTATTTAATCTTACATTTACAACTAGTATCTTTACCTCTTACAAGCTTATTACTGTATGTTTTAGGACTACCTTAGATTCTTCTTGCAAGCTTATATTTTTAAAGGAACTCTATGGATCTATTTTACAAACTTATATAGGGCTACCACTAGCATATATTTAACTTAGTAAACACATAAAGATTTCTTAAGACAGATCTAACAAGACAGAATTTTTACAAACTCACGTATCTTGTTTTCATCTTTTTCTACTTCTTACTCTTAATTATTATCACTATCTCTATTAGAAAGATTCTAACTAGACAGAAAGTACATACACCATTTCTAAAGTTTAGAGCTTATAGTCAACACCCACAACAGTCCTTCCACAGCTCCTTCAGAGAAACCCCTCTCCCACTGATTCCACTCTTACCCTGCACGGTCCCTTCCCCCCAGATGCAGAGCCCCAGACATCCCAGGCTGCTCTGCTCCTCTGCTAGCTGCCTTTGGAGGTAGGGGCTTTCTTTCTCCCCAAATCTGCCTCAAACTCTTAGCAGCTTTCACAGGTCATGCATTTTCTGCTGGACCCAAAAAGAAAGTCCTCTTGCCACATAATAATCAAAACATTAAACATACAGATCAAAGAAAAAATATTAAGAGCTGCAAAGGAGAAAGACCAAGTAACATATAAAGGCAAACCTATCAGAATAACACTAGACTTCTCAATAGAGACTATGAAAGCTAGAATGTCCTGGACAAATGTTATGCAGACACTAAGAGACCATGGATGCCAAACTAGACTATTATACCCAGCAAAACTCTCAATCACCATAGGCGGAGTAAACAAAATATTCCATGATAAAACCAGATTTAATCAATACCTATCCACAAACCCAGCCTTACAGAAAGCACTAGAAGGAAAAATCCAACCTAAAGAAGCTAAACACACCCATGAAAACTCAGGCAATAGATAAACCCACACCAACATCTGAAGAAATAGAAGGGACAAATTCCTCCCCAGAGAATTCTTTAAGCTACTATTGGACCAAAAGACTTTGTTTTCTTATGGAACATGAAATTTAACTGTAGGATCTAGTCACTAATGACAGTGATTGTTACTCTTAAAAATCCTGTTTAGGACTTTCTTGGTGAATAGACCTTGCAAATACTTTTCTTTGCAATCATATACTACATTATGAGTTTATCCTGCCAATTAAATATCAGGGTTATAGATTTTTTAAGTTGAGCATATTTATTTCTTTTTTAAAATCACACTAAAAATCCTAGCTCCTAACAACATTGTAAAATCACATCTTTACTTCCTTCCTTATGAAGCACGCTTCATAATAACATTAGCCATCTATTAGCACACTTGCTGACTGAAGTGTAATTTCCTTTGTAGCTGATCTAATATGATCAAATTGCTACATCAGAGTCATGTGGGTGGAGGATCTTATCAACATCACAAAATAATTTGAAGGATGTAGATAATGAAGAGAGCCTGATTGAATATAGAGCAATCTGGATTATCAAAGGCAGTTCCTCAAATTTTTCCTTCTAATGCTAGATGTATTTATCACCAAATATAGAACATTTAAGTTAGGAAATACCCATGTTTCATATTCTCCTGAACAATATTGTCTGTGTTTTTCTATAGGAAACATCAGCTCACAGCTTCCTTTACCAGGTAGAGTCTGCTAAGAGTATTTCATAAAAAAAAGTCCCTTCTTAGAAAGTAAAATCAACTTATGTGCATGAGGGTTCACTTGACAATAAGATCAGAGGGGTCATTTGAGTCAAGATCAGTTCCTTGGCTCATTTGCCCTTGTGAAGGGAATTGGGTCAGCTACTGTACTGGCTGGTTTTTGTGTGTCAACTAGACACAAGCTAGAGTCATCAGAGGAAGGAGCCTCAGCTGAGGAAAGGCCTCCTTGAGTTCCTGCTGTAAGGCATTTTCTCATTTAGTGATCAATGGGGAAGGCCCAGCCCATGGTGGGTTGCTGGTCCTGAGTTCTATATGAAGGTGGGCTAAGCAAGGGTAAGCAAGCCAGTAAGCAGCACTCCTCCATGGGCTCTGCATCAGCTCCTGCCTGCAGTTCCAGCCCTGCTTGAGTTCCTGTCCTGATTCTTCAGTGATGAACAGGATCATATACTGAAGTGTAAGCCGAATTAACCCTTCCCTTCCCAACTTGTCTTTTGCTCCTGGTGTTTTGTTGTAGCAATAGAAACCCTCACTAAGACCAATCGGTGCCATAGTGGGGTATTGCTGTGACAGACGTGACCATGTTTGGCGAAGCATTGTGGGAGGACTTTGGAACTTTGGGCTAGAAGAATCATTGAGTATTAGGAGCTCTGTGGGATGTTCTGTGGAACTTGGAAGATAATAATATTAAGAATAGTACAGAAAATGGAGGCCTAACTTGTGAAATTTCAGAGGGAAGATTAAAGACTCTACCAGGGCTGTTTGTTATTTTTGAATTAAGATCCTGTGGTTCTGATTAGCTGGGGCTGAAGAATCAGCTGTGACTAACAAGATACCAGAACTACGGAAGCAAATTTTGTTTTGCTGGAATATTTCATGCTGGTCAGCCGGAGATAAGAAATTAGCAGCAATTAAGAAGAGACCAGCATCACTGAGGTGAAATCTTCTGGGAAATGTTTCCTGAGAGTGGAGAAGCTGTGTTCCAGAGGGGGCCAAGGTTGTACATTGTGCTGCCAGCCTGACTTGACAATGTGTAAGCATCACTCAAGAGGTGTACTGGTTTTGAAGGAATGAAGGGTTATGGAGAGCAGCTGAGGCTGGGCACTATGAGAGGGCCAGGAAAGGCCATTGGTAAAGGTGCAGCCTCAGCGGCAGTTGAAGGCCCAGGACTGAAGGGGTCATGTAAAGAAGTTGAAGCTTGGCACCATGAAGAGAGCCTATGAGAGGCTCTTACTGAAAGTGCAGCCCAGTTACATCAGAAGGTTCCAGCATTTTGGAGATGCCAGTATCATGGGATGATCACCAAGAACAGCAGCAGCAGTGGAGTGGAGTCAACCAGAGCCTAGAAGATAAACTGTGTGTGCTACAGAGGGGAGAGCTGGAGAAGTGACCCACGCCCTTTGGAGGAGTCCAGAAGATCATGAGTGAGTCTCAGGTAATGGGTCATTGAGTTATTTATACTGTTGGAGTTTAGTTTTGTTGGGTTGAGATTGTGACAGTGCCCTGGTTCTTCGCTCTTGAAGAAGGTATTAATTTTGATTTTTTAAAGAACCCACAGATGAAAGACACGAACTTTTATTTTAAAGTGACTGAAATTTTAAAGACTGAATGTGTGAAGACTGTGAGGTTTTTAAAGTTATTTATGATTTTAGTGTGAGATCTTGGGGAGGAATAAGAAAGGAAGGGATGTAGCTTGCTAGTGGTGTGTTTGTGTGTCAAACTGACAAGGGGTCAGTTGTACTGGCTGGTTTTATGTGTCAACTAGACACAAGCTAGAGTCATCAGAGGAAGGAGCCTCTGCTGAGGAAAGGCCTCCTTGAATTCCAGCTCTAAGGCATTTTCTCATTTAGTGATCAATGGGGAAGGCCCAGCCCATGGTGGGTAGTGCTACCCCTGGGCTGCTGGTCCTGAATTCTATATGAAGGTGGGCTGAGCAAGGGTAAGCAAGCCAGTAAGCAGCACTCCTCCATGGGCTCTGCATCAGCTCCTGCCTGCAGTTCCAGCCCTGCTTGAGTTCCTGTCCTGGTTCTTCAGTGATGAACAGCAGTGCTGAAGTGTAAGCCAAATAAACCCTTTCCTCCCCAACTTGTTTCTTGCTCATGGTATTTTGTTGCAGCAATAGAAGCCATAACTAAGACAGCTGCTTCAACTTCTGCCTCGAGGTACAATTTTTACTTTAAGGTACATACAGGCACTTATTTTTAAAGACACTGGGGTGAAGTTTTGTCTTTGTGGTTTGGCCATGAGTATACCAAAAGGACTCATGTTGCTTTAAAGGCAGAAACACTTATCAAGCCCCATATCAAATATATAAACAAGGTATTTAACCCTGCTTCTACTCTTGTTTTATTCATTCCCTCCTCAACATCTATCTTTAAAAATTACCATTTTGATATAACATGGCAAACAGCATTTTATGTATATTTTTCTTTACATGTCCTTAGCAAGGTATTGTGGAAACTACAAGTTTTTTTGTTTTTTGTTTTTGTTTTTTTTTTAATAATTGCCTCACACACACCTTGTGGTGTGCGCGCGCGTGCATGCTCTTTCAATAAGCTCTCAGACTGTGACACTGTTGGCTAGTTTCACCTTTAAAATTGGTTTGGTAGACAGGCATAGTGGCTGACACCATTAATCCTGATACTCTAAAGGCATAGGCAGGTGGATCTCTGTGAGATTGAGGCCAGGTTGGTCTATATAGTGAGCTCTGGGACAGCCAGAGCTATATAGTGAGACCCTGTCTAGAAAAACAAACAAAAATTGTTTGGTAACAGGATGCTTATTTTGTATTTTGGTGTAAGTTAAGAATGGAATTTCTAGCACATGCGCGTGCATGTGTGCGTGCGTGCGTGTTTTCTACCATTGTATTTTCCTTCCATTCTCATTCTGACTTTGAAATAGGATGTTTGCGTACCTGTAGCCTCAACAGCATAAAATATTGTCTAGATTTCAGATTTTTCTGTCAGAGTGGTAGAAGACAACTAATATTTCTGAGTACTTATGAAATCTTACTCTTTTTCCATTCTCAGGACATTTTTCATGGTCAAGGACCATTTTCATGAACTGTCTGGATACCTCTAAGTTCCTGTGCACTGTGGTTTTTTTTTTTCCCCTGATTGTTGCTTTTTTTTTCTCTCCTTTAAAAGCTTTGGAAATACTAAGATTAAGACTAGATTGAAATGTGTAAATTGGACACACTTTTCTTATTTTTCATTCTGACCTTAATAAAGTTTTCTATATGAAAGGTTTTGCAATCTTATTTAGTCTGTTATTAATTATTCTATTATTCCATTTTGTTTTGTAGTATAGCTAGAGCTTTTCTCTCTGCTCAGGTAGCATAATTTGTCCATTTTTTCTCCTAATACTTCAATGATTTTATAATTTACATTTCAATTTTGATCTATTCAGAATCTACTGTAGTATATAATGCAAAGAACAGATTCAATTTTGTCTCATATTTTCCTATCGAGATATTTCATTACCACATGGTAAAATGTCTATATTTCCCTAGTGTCTCAGGCTGTAGATTTTATCAGTATTAAATTTTCATGTGGGATTGGTTCTGTTTCTGTATTTCCAACTCTGTTCCATTCACCTTCCAGCTTATTCCCTGATTTAATGCTGTGCTGTTT
Organism: Peromyscus aztecus; assembly: GCA_902168405.1. NCBI lineage: Eukaryota > Metazoa > Chordata > Mammalia > Rodentia > Cricetidae > Peromyscus > Peromyscus aztecus. Next base: position 33,552 of record CABHPQ010156461.1, on the reverse strand, counting down.
ACATGGTATATTCTGAATCATATGTTTTAATATCTGGCATGGCCAAACGTTTCCTAGTTCTGGTTGCTTTTTAGTTCTTGTACTTTTATGTAAGACAGGAAAGTTACTTTCTTTAAGTCATGTGACCCAGGCTGTTCCTGAAGTCACTATGTAGCTAAGGACAACCTTGACCTGATTCTCCTGCCTCCACCTCTCAAGTGCAGAGACTGTAGGTGTGTCCCACCATGCTACTTGTGTGTATTTTCTTCTTTGAGTAAAGTACATTCAGTGAGTCTCAAAGAGAACTGGAAGCCATTTTGTAGACATCTTTGCCCTTTAATTCTCAAACCTAGCCACATTGTCCTTGTCAACGGCAGTAATTTGCATGTATCGGAATCCACTGATTAAGAGGAGGAGGAAGGAGGACCACAGAAAAAGAAAGCATACTCAAAGTGTGTTTTGTACACATGTAAAAATGTCACAGGGAAACACATTATCTTGTGTAAGTAAATGCAAACTAACTGAAGCCATTTCAAAAGCTCACGAAATACGCAGCTGTCCACTGTCTTCTCACTCAGCCTTCACAGTGTTCAACACTTCTTTCCTCTTCCAGGAAACATTTTCTTTACTTGGTCTCCAGGACACCATTTTCCCTGGTTTCTTCTATCAACTAGTGGTTTCTTCTATTTTTTTTTTCTTCTGCTTTTCTTATCTCTTAGGTCTCCGGGATCCTAGAGTGTGGTATTTAGAATTCTCATTTTTGCCTAAGCTTCTGCATCAGGCATCATGGCTAACACACCATCTGCTTGCTGAAGAGTCCAAAAATTTCAAAAGGCTAGATTCTAGAACTAAAAGGCAAAGATGTCTACAAAATCGCTTCCAGTTTTCTTTTAGACTCATTTAATATACTTTACTCAAAGAACAAAACAAGAGTAGCATGGTGGGATACACCTATAGTCTCTGCACTTGAGAGGTAGAGGCAGAAGAATCAGGTCAAGGGATTCCATCTCCTTGCTTAGGTCTCCCCAGCAATTTTCAGTGTTTCCTATCTGTCTACCTCTATTGAGTATTTGATACTCCACACCTCCACTTAGATGTCTACTCCACAATTCAAAATGAGTATATCCCAGACTGGAACCCAAGTCAACAACGTGTTGGAGACACTGTTAAATTTTCAACTAATGCCCCCTAGGACAAATTCACTCCATCTCTCCTGGACTAGTGGCATAGTTTCCCACCTGCCTCCCTTTGTTAATTCTGGTGTCATACCATAGTCTCACAATAATGCTGGCGGATAAGTCAGGTCATGGTATTTCGTTCTTCAAAATTCTGTTTTTCCACCTTTCTCAGTAAAATGAAGGACTTTACAACACCCCAAACCCTACCATCTCTCCCTGTGTTATTCTGACTTTGCCTCCCTTTACTCTCACTCACTACTCTGCTTAGCCACCTAAACATCAAAATGAACTTAGTCAACACACGCACCGTATTCATCTCTACATCCTTATGTCCTTTACATCGTTCTCATATCAGAAAATTTTGTCAATATATCATAAAATTTTGTGAAGAAGAAGTAAGATATACTGCTGTAGGAGGCCAGCGCCCACCTTTAGAGGGGTTCTTATGAGAGAGGGGTAAGAAAATATTAGATAGAGAGACCTGGTTGATGAGAAGAAAGAAACAAGGACAGCTTTAGGAAGGCCTGGATCAATACCCAACAGCCTCTTCTGTTTATTCAAAGGGACTTTTATAACAATGCCAAGGGGCGGGGCAAAAGACCTCCCCCTTGCAAGATCAAAGCACACCGCACATCCAAGTGTAGACCCTCCTAAACACCTGGTAACCATGCCTGTGGTCAAATCATCCCCTTATACAGCACTGCTGGATAAAGCAAGCTCAGATTCTCGGACCCTGAGTAAGTTCTCACTATGACACCTCCGTGAGTTTCCACATACTGCATCTCTTCACTTGGTAAAAGACCTTCTTTGACGTTCTGCTTGGAAACTCAGATGTCTCTGACCAATTATGTTCATAATGGTTAATCAGCCATATTTATCTTTTACCGTCTGGACACTCTGGGAAAAGAGACAGCTTCATTCTTTTACATGTCTTATGCACATGTTTTTTCTTTTCTAACTGCTTCAGTTGGTGAAATCTTCATATTTGATGTTTCCTCCTTGGAAACAAGGAATTCTCTAATACATAAGGCTTCTCAGATTATGTGATGTCAGTCTCTCAAATTTTTGACAGAGGAAGGACCTCAAGGGATTAGAACACAGAACAATATCATTTCTGTCTTAGTTATGGTTTCTATTGCTGCAATGATACACCAGGACCAAAAACCAAGTTGAGAGGAAAGGATTTGTTGGACTTACACTCTGTATAGCTGTTCATCATTGACAGAAGTTAGGACAGGAACTCAATCAGGATAGGAACCCAGAGGCAGGAGCTGATGTAGAGGCCATGGAGGGGAGCTGCTTACTGGCTTGTTCCCCATGGCTTGCTCAGCTTGCTTTCTTATGAACACAGAACCACAAGCCCAGGGATGACCCCACCCACAATGGGCTTGGCCCTCCACCATCAATCACTAATTAAAAAAATACATGTTGGCCCACAGCCTGATCTTATGAAGGCCTTTCCTCAATTGAGATTTTCTCCTCTCAGATGACTATCGTTTGTGTCAAGATGACATCAATTTAGTCAGCACAATTTTTAATGATGAAAAGGAAAGATAAAGTATTTGAAACCCTGCCTGCCTTGATTTCTGTAATTCGTAGTGATGGTGGGAGGGATCATAAGGAAAACCAGTTATATTTATAGGCTTCTGGAAGAAAAAGATTTCACACATGAGGCCATATTTCATGTCAGATATATGGAATAATATAACATCAGCTTTGCCTCTTTCATAGTTTGTCTAAAGACCAAACGAAGTAAATTTATAGCGTGAGATAGTTTCTGTAGATTACATAATTAGAAGAAGCTGTAGGACCGAGAAAGGCATGAGATGGGTAGCTTACATGTGTGAAAATACCTGAGTTATTGTAATCAACATCAGCTCATTTTCTTCCAGCATAAGAAATGAAAATGAAAAAAAATCAGAATATTAAGTACCAGGGGAAAATACCAATATATCAGGTAAATGACAAGCTGAATTTCAATTACTTTAAATTTAATGTTGTTCATGCTGGAATTGTTGAGCTAAACAGAAAAAAAAATTATTCCCTCTAGGTAAATGTTAATGTTCTCAGACATCCAACAAGGATGTAGGTAAAAGGCGAAGAGGCTAGTAAATTGCATTATGCTAATCCTTTGAGCCAGAATGTCCCACAAACCTCTTAAATGGATGCAATTCCGTGAATGCGAGAGTACAGACCAATTATGGTTGCTGTCAGTTTCCACACCTTAATGTCACAAGATAGTATGTAAGCACATGAGAAATATTTTCATGCCCTCAAATAGGTAGTGCATTATCTCCGAATAACAGTTTTAGAGGGGAGAGGGTGCGTTTACCATGATTTGGTTAGACTCTCCAAAGGTTGGAGAAGGGCTGAGAAGAATCAGTTCAAAGATGATGTGATGTATCATGCACATCACTAACTCTGGGAAGGTGTGTTCCACAAGGTGAGAATTTCTTTTGTGCACCATGTCAATATTGGCTTGGTAATACCCACCAAGACTCACTATTATGTTTAGAAATCTTGAATGTCTTTCAGTGATGAGATTACTTTGTTATTCTCAGGCAAATCTTTAAAAACTGAAAATCAAAAGTGTGATTTTTTTTTAATCGCAATTTTCTCCTAACTGTTGATTTAGTTGGTGAAAACAATGAGTTCAGTTAGACTTACTTATAGGATCATGGGCACCCGTGGTTACACTGCTGAAGAAAATGTCTGGCCTTTCCTCAGCAGCCATTTACATGGCTATCATACACAAGGAGGGGCGGGGCCTTTTGAGTCCTTCCCTCCACAATGGAATGTTGAAGTGCCTTGTTGTGCCCAGATTGTGATGCCCAAAGAGACCACCCAGGACGAGCGTACCAGAATGCAAAAGCAAGGTTTATTTCCGTTACAAGTCAGGACAGGGAACTCATCTCAAGCACTCACTGGCCACAGTGCAGTGAGGCAGGGAGGAGTTACTCTTTCTTGGGAAGTTAGTTTTTATAGGCAAAAACAGCAAAATTCCTTAGAGGGGAGGGGGTTAGTACGGGTTCATCCTTGATTGGTCCAGTTTTTCCCGGGCCTGGACTTTGTCTTATTTCAGCTTATCTGTTTGCCCTGTCAGGAGTTTTACAACGCATCTCCAGGGTCTGGTCATGGTATCTCTGGAGAGGGGCATCTTGTGGTTGATCGGTCACCACCAGACATCCTGACTTGGTTCTTTTGAAAACACCTGACTTCACCCTCTCAAGGAAGGGGGAACTGACTCAGTTCTGTTTATTTTAAGATATCTCTTCCCTCAGCTCTTCTGAGTTTTGGGGGGAACTGTGTCTGGGCCTTTGGTGGGGGTCTTTCAGCCTAATCATTGTGCAGGCCCTTTGTGGGTAACCACAGCTACTTAGAGTACAATGACTGTGCCATGCCCAGATGGTAGTGTTCCCCTTTTTTCTGCTCCATGGATTCTTCGTACCTTCTCTTCTTTACTCAGGTTTTTTTTTTTTTTTTTCCACAGGGTCCTGTGTTTCCCAGACTGCCCTCAAACTGACTGTATAGCTGAGGGATGGCCTTAAACACCCAAAACTTCTTCCCCATGTGCCGAGTGCTAAATTACATCTTAACACTTAATTGCATTTATTATTTATTCACTCAGGGTTTACTTATCTTTTATTGAAGGAAGGAGTGTGGAAATCATAATGTTAATAGTGATTAAGAAATTAAATTTCTGTCTTAAAACATAATTGAGCGACTATTGTGTTCTTTTATTTTATTATGTGCCTTACACAAGTGGGCAGATATTTAATTGGGCAAAAGATAGGGAAGTTCATAAAAGGAGAATAATTCTGACTACTTTGCATGACTATGAGGATTTCAAAGCTATGCTAAGGGAAGTCTTATGCAAAAAAGAAGCCGTATAGCTTTATTTTATCATAGCAGCTTATATTCTTAGGATATTAAACAAATTCTTTATTTTTAAAGCACCTTTTACTTGAATACATTAAAAAACTCTACTATCTTAATATCTCCAGAATTCCATTGTCTAATATTAAAGTGTGATTTTATGGTCAAATAGCTGTGTTCCATTATTTGTACCAACAAACAACAAATGATAGAAAAATTTCAGAGTTCATCTTAGATGACTAATAAATTTCCAGTTTTCAGACAGTTGTATTTCTTCTCCCTTTTAAAACTATGAAGTCCAGAGGACACAAAATTAAATAACTCACTCAAGATTAGAGACATTGTAAATGAACCATAGAACCAGGACACAAGCCTACCATTTGAATTTCATGTGTTTCTTGATAGCCTCTTCTCAAGAATAAAAGGACAGGAACATGGAAATATCTGTCCAAATTCTTTATGATCTCGCACAAAAATGCAAGAATTTCAACCGTTTGTCTCTGGATAATGTCAGTAAGATGAACATGTAGGAAATAAGATTTTCAACATTTCTTGTAAGCATATTTAGCATCTGGGGATAGTCAGTTGTATGATAAAATACATGAGGGTCTGCCCTTTCCTTTCCAATTACCTTCCAGAGGTTCATGGATAATGTGATTGAATTTCATGTGACATTCTTTAGGACATTTTAAATAATGTCTTTTAAAAGAGAGAGAGAGCTTTGAGTTAATATATTCTGCTTCTTCTCAGTGCCAACATCAACTCAAAACTAGTTCAGGGGCTGGAGAGATGGCTCCGTGGTTAAGAATACTTGTTTGATCCCAGCACCCACAGGGATGGTTTGTGGTTCACAGCTATCCATAACACCAGTTACAGAGGATCCAGTGCCCCATGCTGACCTTTATGATCACATCATGCTTATGGTACACATCCATGTACATAGGCAAGACATCTATATACACAAAATAAAACAAATACATATAAATAGTTAAAAGTGGTCCACTGAATTGTTCTTTACATAAGACTAAGAACAAAGAGTTGGCACTAGGGACTGGAGTATTGCTGTGACAGGCCTGTCCATGCTTTTGTTTGGTGGAATTATTTGGACTTTGTGTTAGGAAAGCAGTGGATGGCTTAAGTGCTGCCTATTGGGCTGTACTAGTAAGATCATGGGAGACAATGGAGCTGAGGGCGATTTGAACTGTAGGGACCCAGCTCAAGAGGTTTCAGAGAAGGATTTTAGAATGTGGCCTAGTGACTGCTCTTGTGATATTTTGGATAAGAATTTGGCTGCTTTTTGCCCTGGTCTGAGAAGTCAGCCTGAGGCTAGAGTGAAGAACTTCGTATTAATTGCATCGGCAAACAAACTCTTATAATAGCCTAGTATAGACTCTGTCATGTGGTTACTACTGTTCACTCTTTTTTGTTTGTTTATCTTTTTTGTGTTTATAGCCCCACCAAAGTTTCTCATTCCTCCTCTCCTTTCAGTTCCTCCCCCTCCTTCCACTCTCTCCCCCATCCACTTCTCCTCCACTGTTTCTCTTCAGATAAAGGTGGGCCTCCCATGAATATCAGCCAGTCATGGTATATCAAGTTACAGTGAGACTAGGGACCTTCTCTTCTATTAAGGCTGGTTGAGGCAATCTAGTCAGAGAATAGTTCTCAGAAGCAGGCACAGAGTCAGAGACAGCCCCTGCTCTCACTGTTAGGAGACCCACAAGAAGACCAAGTTACACAACTGTCACATATATGCAGACGGCCTAGGCAGTCCCATGAAGGTTCCCAGGTTGTTGGTTCAGTCTCTGTGAGCCTCTATGAACCCAGGTTAGTTGGTTCTGTGGGTTTTCTTGTGGTGTCCTTGACCCCTCTGACTTCTACAATCTTTCTTCCCCTTCTTCCACAGGGTTCTCTGAGCTCTGTTTAATGTTTGCCTGTGGATCTCTGCATCTGTTTCCATCACTTGCTGGGTGAAGCCTCTCTGACGACAGTTTGGCTAGACACCAATCTATTAGTATAACAAATTGCCATTAGGAATCATTTCATTGACTTTTTCCCTCAGTCCTTTTTGGTTCTATCCCTCTCAGGGTATGGGTCTCCAGTGGGGCCAGACATTAGTTGGTGACTCCCACAATTTCTATGCCATCTTTACCACAGCACATCTTGTAGGCAGGGTAAATTGTGGGTTGAAAGGTTTGTGACTGGGTTAGTGTCCCAATCCCTCCATTGGAAGTCTTTCCTGGTTATAGGAAATGGCTGGTTCAGGCTCCATATCTCCTATTGCTAGGAGTCTTAGCTAGGGTCACCCTCACAGATTCCTGGGAGTTTCCATTGTTCTAGGTTTCTAGCAAATCACAGAGATGCCCCTAGATCCCAGCTGTCTCTCCCAGTACTCTCTCCCTCCATCCCCCCCAACCTGATCCCTTCGGTTCCCATCTCTACTCCCCGCTTCCAGACCCTGCCCCCTTCCACTCACAATGTCCATTCTATTTCTCCCTCATAGTGAGAGTCATGCATCCCTACCTTGAACCCTCCTTGTTACTTAGCTCTTCTGGGTCTGTGGGTTGAAGCATGATTCACCTTTACTTTATGGATAATATCCACTTATGAGCGAATACATAACTATGTTTGTACTAGGTTATCTCACTATGGATGATTTTTTTATAGTTCTATCTATTTGCCAGCAAATTTCCCGATGTCATTGTTTTTTAACAGCCGAGTAATATTCCATTGTGTAAATGTACCACATTTTCTTTATCCATTATTTTTTGTTGAGGGGCATCTAGGTTGTTTCCAGGTTCTGGCTATTACAAATAATGCTGCTATGAACATATTTGAGCATTTATCTTTGTGGTATGATTGAGTATTCCTTGGGTATATGCCCAAGAGTGGTATGGCTGGGTCTTGAGATAGATTGGTTCCCAATTTTCTGAGGAACTGCCATATTGATTTCCAAAGAGTACAAGTTTGCACTCCCACCAGCAGTGGAGGAGTGCTACCCTTACTCCACATCTTTTCAGGTATGAGTTGTCACTTGTGTTTTTGATCTTAGCCATTCTGACAGGAGTAAGAAGGAATCTCACAGTCGTTTTGATTTGCATTTCCCTGATGTTTAACATTTCTTTTAGTGATTCTCAGCCATTTGAGATTCCTCTGTTGAGAAGTCTCTGTTTAGATCTATGCCCTATTTTTTAATTGGATTATTTGGATATTTGATCTCTAGTTTCTTAAGCTCTTTGTATATTTTGGAAATCAGCCCTCTGTCAGATGTGGGTTTTGTGAAGATCTTTTCTCATTCCGTGGGCTGTCATTTTGTCTTACTGAAACTATCCTTTGCGTTACAGAAGTTTACAAGTTTCTTGAGGTTACATTTGTTAATTGTAGATCTTAGTGTCTGTGCTATTTGTGTTCTGCTCAGGAAGTGGTCTCCTGTGGCAAAGTGTTCAAGTCTATTCCCCACTCTCTCTTCTATCAGGTTCAGTGTATCTGATTTTATGTTGAGGTCTTTGATCTACCTGGACTTGAATTTTGGGCAGGGTAATTGAAATAGATCTATTTGCATTCTTCAGCATGCAGACATCCAGTTATACCAGCACCATTTGTTGAAGATGCTTTCTTTTTTTCCATTGTATAATTTTGACTTTTTTTTTTTGTCAAAAATCAAATGTTCATAGATGTGTGGATTTACTTCTGGGTCTTTGACTTGGTTCCAATGATCAACCTGTCTGTTTGTATGCCAATGCTATGTAGTTTTTAATTACTATTACCCTGTCGTACAGCTTGAATTCAGGGATGGTAATACCTTCAGAAGTTCTTTTATTGTACATGATTGTTTTAGCTATCAGTTTTTTTGTTTGTTTGTTTTCCATATGAAGTTGAGCATTGTCCTGCCAAGGTCTATAAAGAATTGTGAGGAAATTTTGATGGGGATTGCAATGAATTTGTAGATGGCCATTTTTACTATGTTAGTCCTACTGATCCATGAGCATGGGAGACCTTTCTATCTTCTGATTTCCTTGGTGTCTGTTGTTAAGGCACCCCATTCCTTTCTAATTGTTAATTTGACTATCCTCTTTACTTAAAGGAGATCAAGGGAATACAAATTGAAAAGGAAGAAATCAAAGTATTGGTATTTGCAGATGATAATTTGGATAAGGGTTTGCCATTGTTATCAATATTCTCAAAGAGCAAACTCTGTTTCATTGATTCTTTGTATGTTCTTTGTTTCTATTTTATAGACTTCAGCTCTGATTTTGATTTATTTACTGCCATCTGCTTCTCTTGTGTGTATTTGCTTCTTTTTGTTCTAGAGCTTTTAGGTGTGTTGTTAAGTCACTAGTATTAGAATTCCCTAAAATCTTTATGTAGACATTTGGTGCTATCAACTTTCCTCTTAGCACTACTTTCATTGTGTCCCATAAGTTTGGGTATGTTGTGCATTTATTTTTGCTAAATTTTAGGAAGTCTTTAATTTCTTTATTTCTGCCTTGTCACCGTGGTAATTCAGTAGAGTTGTTCAGTTTCCATGACTTTTTAGGCTTTCTGTTGTTTCTGTTGTTGTTGAAATTCAACTTTAATTCATGATGGTCTGATAGGATAAAGGGAGTTACTTCAATTTTCTTGAGTCTGTTGAGACTTGCTTTGTGATTATGTGGTCAGTTTTGAAGAATGTTCCATGAGGTGCTGAGAAATTACAATCTTTTGTGTTTGGGTGAAATGTTCTGTAGATATGTTAGGTTCATTTGAGTCATAAAGTCCATTAGTTCCATTATTTCTCTGTTTAGTTTCTGTCTGGATGACCTACCCATTGGTGAGAGTAGGATGTTAGAGTCTCCCACAAATAATGTGTGGAGGTTTTGTGTGATTTAAACTTTGGTAAAGTTTCTTTTACAAATGTGGGTGCCCTTGCATTTGTGGCATGGATGTTCAGAATTGAGACATCATCCTGGAAGATTTTTCCTTTAATGAATATTAAATGACCTTCTCCATCTCTTTTGATTAATTTTGGGTTTGAAGTCTATTTTATTAGATATTAGGATAGCTACACCAGCTTGTATGTTAGGTCCATTTGATTGGAAATCTTTTTCTAACACTTTACTCTGAGGTAATGTCTGTCTTTGAAGTTGAGGTGTGTTTCTTATATGCAGCAGAAGGATGGATCCTGTTTTCATATCTATTCTGTGACCCTGTGTCTTTTTATTAGCCAATTGAGTCCACTGATATTGAGAGATATTAATGACCACTGATTGTTTATTCCTGTTATTATGTTGGTAGTGGTGATGGTGGTAGGTGTGTGTGTGTGTGTGTATGTTTCTCTTCTTTTGATTTTGCTGGTATGAGATTATGTATTGCTTGTGTTTTTGTGGGTGTAGTTAACTTCCTTGGGTTGGAGTTTTACTTCTAGTACCTTCTTTAGGGCTCAATTGGTCGATAGATATTGTTTAATTTGACTTTGTTATGGAATATCTTATTTTCTCCATATATGGTGATTGAAAATTTTCTGGGTATATTAGTTTGGGCTGGCATCTGTGGTCTCTTAGAGTCTTCAAGACACCTGCCTAGGCCCTTCTGGCTTTTAGAGACTCTGTTGAGAAGTCAGGTGTAATTCTAATAGGTCTGCCTTTATATGTTACTTGACCTTTTCCCCTTTCAGCTTTTAATATTCTTTCTTTGGTCTGTATGTTTAGTGTTTTGATTATTATGTGACATGGGGACTTTCTTTTCTGATCCAATCTATTTGGTGTTCTGTAAGCTTCTTGTACCTTTATAGGTATGTACTTCTTTTAGAAAAAGGTAATAATCTTCTATGAATTTTTAAAGTATATTTTCTGGGTTTTTGAGCTGGGATTCTTCTCCTTTTATTTATATTATCTTTAGGTTTAGTTTTTTCATGGTGGCCCAGATTTCCTGATGTTAACAGTTTTTTAGATTTAACATTTTCTTTGACCAATGGTTCTATTTCTTCTATTGTATCTTTAACACCTGAGATTCTCTCTTCCATCTTGTGTATTCTGTTGGTAATGCTTGTGTGTGTAGTTACTGTTCCCTTACCCAGATTTTCCATTTCCTGAATTCCTTGTTTGTGTTTTTTTTAAAAATATTGCTCCTATTTCAATTTTTGTGTCATGATTAGTTTCCTTTACCTATTAGTTAGTTTTTCTCTTGGCTTTCTTGGCATTCTTTAAGGGATTTATTAATTTCCTCTAATGTTTTAGTTGTCTTTTCCTGGATTTCTTTGAGAGAGTTTTTCGTTTCCTCTTTTGGACCTCTAACATCTTCATAAAGTTGTTTTTAAGGTTTTCTTGTGTGTTGGCTATGTTGGAATGTCTTGTTGTTGTAGGATAGCTGGGCTCTGTTGGTGCCATATTGCTTTGGCTTTTGTTGATTGTATTTTTGCACTGGTATTTAGGCATCTGGGCTTGGGATGATTAGTTCTAGCCTCTGATTTCTGAGTTTGTCTTTGTTGGATGGGTGTTTTGTTCTTTGGTTTCTATTTCCTCTTTGGTTTTCTGGTCTTTGTGGTTTGGATTTCTGGCCACTGGCATGATCTCTGATCTTGTAAGGAGTCTCTGTCTGAGTTGGGGGTTGGCTTTCTGGTGGTTAGCTTGATCTCTGCTTATTTGATTGCCATGGCCTGCACCTGTGCCTCTCACTGATGTTGTGTGCTCCTGAGAAGCTTAAGTCTGTTCAAGCTAGTGTGCCTTGCCCCTCTTCTGACCAGTGTGGCCTGCAACTGAGCGGCAGAAGTCCACTGGGTTTGAGGGCAGGGCCCAGCAGCCAGGGTGGTGAGCTGGGACAGCATGGACCTCACCAAAGGGTCCCAGGGAACAGAATCTAAGGAGGGGGGCAGTTCTTCTGGCAGGTGCATCACTCATCAGTTCTGACTCGGTACCTGAGTGGCTGAAGACCATTGGGATTAGGGGTGGCACCCAGCAGCAGGACCAGCTTTGAACTGGGATGGCATGGGTTGTTGGAAGGGTCCTTGGTAACAGAATCCAGTGAAAGGAGCATCTTCATAGTCAGGTGGGTCACTCACTGGATCTGACTGGTGTTGCCTGTGCCTGAGTGGTTGGATACACACTGGGGTTGGGGGCCAGTATGAGCTGGGATGACATGGGCTGTAGCAAGGGTCCTGGGGAACATCACTAGTGTTCACTCTTATGAAGATTCCTAATGGAAAGGAACAAGCTCAGCAAGTGAAAATATATAATGTACAATTTGAGGAGAAAGGGGGTGCCAGGAAGTGGAATGGAACTAAGTTCTGTATTCAAGGAGGTAAACAGATTAAAGAAAAGCCTGATGTCAAAATGAATAAAGGGAGGGGTTACCTCAAGGCCAGGTTCCATCCAGCTAAGCTTCCATATTGTGAAAAGGAAATAAAGAACAGTTTAAGTTCAGGCATGGTGGTACACACCTTTAATCCCAGTACTCAGGCAGAGGCATGCAGATCTCTGAGTTTAAGGCCCACCTGATCTACAAGGCAAGTTCCAGGATAGTTAAACTTAGGCAGTGAAGGAGACCATAGAAAACAAAACTGATGAAGACGTAATTGAACAAGGGAGGCATGTTCTAGCTCCAGAAAGCAGCAGAACTCAGCACTTCAGCCATGTGGTTCTGGCTTTAGAGTCAAGGACAGAAAAAAAGGGGTTATGGAATCTCTCTCCTTGATTAAGGAGAGCCGTTGAGATCAAGTGTGTAGCAGGAGTGTCCCTGTGTGGAGCCTAGAGAGGCCATTGTGTGAAACCATGAAGGTGAAGCCTGGATTGCCTTGGAGAACCCAAGATGTTGGAGATGCCAGAGCCATGGGATACCTGCTGAGGAGAGCTGCTAACAGGGAGTAGAACCAGCCCAAGTGAAAGAAGTGTGTTGTAGTCAACAAAGCTGAAAGGATTTGGAGATCTGGAGAATATTTTGACAATAGACATGAAGATGCCGAGTTTGGAATTTGCCCAGCTGGTTTTTTTGGTCTTTCTTTGATCTAGCATTTTCTCACTATACTCCCTTTTTTTCCATTTTGGAATGGTAATGAATGCCCTGTGCCATTATATTTTGGAAGTATGTGACCTGTTTATAGGGGACTACAATTAAGAGATTGCATGAATCTCAGAAGAGATTTTTACCTTTGGGCTTTAAACATTGTTGAGATGGTGATAGACTATGGGGACTTTTGAAGTTGGACCAAATGCATTTTACATTATGTTACAATCCCATGGGGGCCAGGGAGTGAAATGTGGTGGTTTGAGTAGGAATGGCCCTCATTGACTCACGTGTTAGAATGCTTGACCTATAGGGAATAGCACTATTAGGAGGTGTGGCCTTTTGGGGGGAAGTGTGTCACTGTGGAGGTGGGCTTTGAAGTCACATGTGTCCAAGCTATACTCAATACAACACACAGTCTCCTTCTGCTGCCTGCAGGTCAAGATGTAGAACTCTGAGCTTCTTTTCCAGCACCAAGTGTGCTTGCATGCCACCATTATTTTTGCCACGATGATAGTGGACTAAACTTCTGAAACAGTTAGCCAGCCCCAATTAAATGTTTTCCTTTATGCGAAGTGGCATAGGTATGATGTCTCTTCACAGCAATAGAAACCCAAACTAAGACAGAAATTGGTACCAGTGTAGGGTGGTGTTGCTGTGACAGACCTGACCATGTTTTCGGGAGGAATGTGGAAGGACTTTGGAACTTTGGGCCAGAAGAGTCCTTGAGTGTTAAGAGCTTGGTGGGATGTTCTGTGGGAGCTTGGAAGAAAAGAATGTTGAGAGTGGTGCAGAGGATGGAGGCCTGGCTTGTGAAGCTTCAGAGAGAAGTTTAAAGACTCTATCAGGGCCATTTGTTATTTTGAATTAGGATTCTGTGGTTCTGGCTAACTGAGGCTGAAGAACCATCTATGATTAACAAGATACCAGAACTACTAAAGCAAAATTTCGCTTTGCTGTAATACTTGATGCTAGTTGGCTGAAGCTAAGACATTAGTGGTGAATAAGAAGAGACCAGCATCACTCAGGTGAAATCTTCTGGGAACAGAGAGAATCTATGTTCCAGAGGTCACCAAGGTTGTACCTCGAGCTGGCAGCCAGACCTGATAATGAGTCACCCAGATGGCACTGGTTTTGAGGGCATGAAGGGGTCATGGAGAGTAGCTGAAGCTTGACACAGTGACAGGCCAGGAAAGGCTATTGGGGAAAGTCCAGCCCAGTTGCAGCAGAAAACCCCAGCGTTTTGGAGATTACAGTACCATGGTATAACCACTAAGAACAGCAGTAGCAATGGAGTGGAGCCATCTGGAGCATAGAAGACAAGCTGTGTGTGCTGCAGAGGGCAGAGCCAGAGAAGTGTCATAAGCTCTCTGGAGGAGACTAAAAGATTGTGAGTGGACCCCCCCACCCCCACACACAAAATAAAGGAGACCACAGACAGCATACTTAAAGTGCCAAATCCTTTGGATGGAGGAGAGGAGAGGAGAGGAGAGGAGAGGAGAGGAGAGGAGAGGAGAAGGAACCCAGGGTATCAGTAGAAGTAATAGATTAGAAGACAGATCTTGGTCTGCCCTACAGATGTACAATATGGGAGGATGAAGAAGCTATCTAGAAAATAACTTTCATCTGAATGTGTAAGGTGGCAGGGAGAAAAAAAAGAGAATGCCTTTGCCTGAAGATTTCAGTGAATTTACTAAGTTAATGGAGTCAGATTGTGGGTACAGATGAGAATTCAGAGAGATGAAAATGGACTGGAATGGAAAAATGACAAGTCATAAATTTGAGACCCATTGGGGCAAATGTCAGCGTTTGAGCAAACCCAATGCGGTGTCTTTGTTGGTTAATATTGATCTCCAGCTTCACAGGAGCTAGAATCACCTATGAGCCAAGCCTCTGGGCCCACCTGTGAAGGATTATCTAGATTAGGGCAGCTTTGATTAGGATGACTGAAGTGGAAAGCCTCATCCTAAATGTAGGCAGCATTTCCAGCAGGGGCTGAGGTATGAGGGGGGTCCAAGGGAAACCTTTTTGCTTTTCCAAGCTTGCTTGCCTTTATATCTTGCTGGTGAGTTCATTTGCCCCCTTGATCCTGCTGCTGGTCTGTTGACATCAGAGCCCACCTTCCTTAGTCTTTCACTGTGAACTGAAGACCAGTAGTTCCCCAGGAGCCCCCCAGCCTTCAGTGACAGACTGAGACTACTGAGACATCCAGCCTTGTGGTCTTAGCAGCTACTGGGCTCTCAAGGTCTCCGGTGTGAAGACAGCTTCTTTTGGACTACCCAAACAGTACTGTGTAAGTCAGTCTAGAAAAGCCCCCTTTACTATAAATTCATTCCATTGCTTTTGCTCCCCTAGAGAACCCTGATAAATATAGTAGATAGAGAGCAGGGACAAGAATCATACTTGAGCTTGAACAAATGACTATATTACCTCCCCAAATAATTTTCTGATTTGGAGGATGCCATATGTGGATACAGATGACAGAGTCTTCCTTTTTTTTTTTTTTGTTTTTGTTTTTTCGAGACAGGGTTTCTCTGTGTAGCTTTGCGCCTTTCCTGGAGCTCACTTGGTAGCCCAGGCTGGCCTCGAACTCACAGAGATCCGCCTGGCTCTGCCTCCCGAGTGCTGGGATTAAAGGCGTGCACCACCACCGCCTGGCGACAGAGTCTTCCTTGTACTAAACAGTATCTGGTATTACACTTGTTGTTCAGCCAAGCACCTTGGCATTTAGACCAGGTTACCATTCCATGCAAGGAGAATTCTTGAAACTGAAGCAAAACCCAGTTTTGTAGACACTATTCTCAGTGAGAGACCAGGAGGATGAGAGTAGTGTAACTCTGTTGTCCAGAAGAGATCCAGGCATTCTAGTGCATCCCTGCTCATGGGACACTGTAACAAGTGTCTCAGACCAGGAATTCTGAATATATCAATCACTATGGTAATATTCTTTCTCCAGGTCAGACTGGAGCAAAGGTTTCTATTTGATTGGGTCTGCAAATGAAGACTAAAGATAGATAGATGGAGCAGAAGAAGCCAGGATTGTAAAGAGGGTTTTGGATAAGTGTGTAGATTTTAGAGTTCAAAACTATTTGAAATATAAAACTAAATGGTCACTCTAAATATAACAGAGAAAGTCAAATGCTTTTAAGATAAAAGTAAAATGACAGTGTGAGGTCAATAAGTTTGATAAGTTTTTATTCGATTAAAGCTAGTTTTAAAGAAATAAAAACCTGAATTTCCTTTCCATTTTTTTTGTTGTTGAACTAAATGAAAGTGCAGAGGAATCATTTGGGTCCTTTGATAGAGGCCAGCAAGTAACAGAGTGTGCGGTGTCTTTAAGGATCGTTTTATGGTCAGTAAGGAAAGTCTATAAAGTTACTGCCTTTTAAAAAAAGAATCCTCCACAAAGAATAGAGGGTTGGCCACTGAATGATAACTAAGCAAAGGAAATTCTGTGAGAAGTGGAGCTAAAATTGTCCATAAACTCTGTTCCCAGTGGTCAAGCTCAAAGCAATGTCATAACAAGGCACTCTTTATTAACTGGGCAATTAACACACTCATTATGAAACAGCTCTCAAATATCAAGTGCCCTAAATGAGTTTTGTACAGATGTTGGAGCTTATTCAATTTGAGTTCCAATCTCATGGGAACTACTAAGCACACAGGTATTTTACAATCTTAATTTCAGCAAAGCTGGGGCCACATGTTGCTCAACAGAAGGGAAGATTAGTGGGATGCCAGACATAGTGCCTTGCTGCCCATGGATGGAAGGGTTGAGCTCTGCCATAGCCTTAGAGGACATCCCCATTGAGTCTCCGGGTGGAGATCACAGGGCTGCCACTCACCGCAGCTCTCTCTTGAGATGACTGTGCTCATGGGACTTCCCATGCTTTGTCAGTAGCTGTGGAGAATAAGCTTCTAAGAAGACTTGATGGTGAATTCCACTCAGCGTTTCTTAACCTCTCAGGGCAACATCATGAAACTGATTGACACTGTGGGTTTTGTCAAAGGGTGTTTTCTTTTAAATCACTGCAGTGTAATAGCCTCACAAATTACAGCATTACACAGCTAGATTAAGGAAGGCACTTAACACACACTTGCCCAGTCCCAAACTCTGCGTCTCATTGAACTTCTATAAGGTCACAGTGGCCATTCTAAAGCCACCGAGCTTCACCTAGCAATTCATACTTTGGCTGTCAATTGCATTTTCATTCACTTAGGCATCACAACAAAAAGACCATGATAGCTGAAACTAGAAAAACAATTAGCTTGATGTCCTTTGTCATGTCCATGTGTCCTACTGCCTGCCTTTCATTCCTTGTGACCTAATATTACAGTTTCTTGCTCTCCCTTCTAATGTTAAGGAGGTTTTCTTATGTATTCTATGCCATGTAATAAAAATTGAATTTAAATAATTCTCCCCCACAAAATACCTTCCATAGGTTTTTTTTCCCTTTATAACTTACAATAGACTGTTTCCTAATTTAGTAGCATTGTATTTAAACATCACTGCCATTCAGACTGCTATTAAATGCTATATTGTGAATTTGTTTCTTTTATGTTTGGTTGCTTTGGTGTCACTGAGAATTCAACCCAGGGTCTTGTGCATGCTGGTTAACCACTCTGTTACTGAGTCACTTTGCTGTAGTTTTTTTTTTTTTTTGCTAACAACATAGTATTATGACAGATTAATGATGTCTACTTTCCAAAAGAAGAAAAATGTTACTATTATTGAAAATAGTGAACACAGGCAGAGACAAAAAACAAACGCTAATAGTGTATTCAAATGTTGTCATCACACAGATGATAACTGTGAGGCAGAGGTTCTTAAGCTGTGGGTGGTGACCCCTTTAAGGATCAAATTTCAGATATCCACCTATCAGGTATTTACATTAATTGTAGCAAAATTACAATTATAAAGTAATCATAAAATAATTTTTTGGCTGGGGTCACCATAACATGAGGAACTGTATTAAAGGGTTGCAGCATAAGGAAGGTTGAGAACCCCTGAGAGCAATGCATATTTTAGTGAGCTAGATTTATGTTTCACACTGTATATTCCTCAAGTCTCACAGTGTACACAATAAATATGTGTCAACTTGAAATGCATTAATGTTTAACTTTTAAACAAAGAATTTCAGTGTAAAAATATAGTAGTTGGAGTTATAGGCAGTTGTGAGCCACACCACCTGATATAGGGAGTCACACTCAGGTCCTCTGTAAGAATCATACATGCTCTAACTAGTAAACCACCTCTGTAGCTCCACACCTGGCTTCTTATGGAGGTACCTGCAATCTGATTGTGGAACCTCAGGATTGTACAGCAAGAGCTCACCAACTGAGTCATCCTCCAGCCCCAGGTGGTGTTTAACTACAGATGCTCTGGCAACTAAAATGTTAGGAAAATATTTCCCCACATGAGGATTTAATTTTTAAAATGAAAATCGTCATCTCTCAGATCTAGGGGTAGAATTGCTTGCTATTAGAGGGAGGTTGGAAAGAAGGGTTCTTATTCGAGATACATTTACTTTAAGGATCAAGGACATAATCCAGATATCAGAGAGGATATCATCACTTCTAAAATGGCCTGTTTAATCAAAAGGACAATGTACATTTAAGGCAAGACTGTCTTATTTAAATATTCACCACAAGTAGGTTATTAATAACAAAGCTAGCTCCTGACAGTTTCAGAGACTATTTCTATATATACATGCAACAGTGAGAGAAATTGTTTTATGGATGTAGATGATGACTGAGAGAAGTGAGCAACATCCTTAAAGGATCTACAAGGAGTGTGTGTGTGTGTGTGTGTGTGTGTGTGTGTGTGTGTGTGTATGTGTGTGTAGGAGGGAATGCTGAATTAAGCACAGGAGATTTGGTCCTAGAGTCTCTTGACCCCAGGAGTCATGTGTAGATCTGCAGCTATATCTGCATTTACTGCTACTCAGGATTTCAGCTACATTTTCTTATCTTCAAAGATGGGATTGAAATGTTTTTGGGGTGTCAGCTTTGTCTTGCCTGGAGACATGCACACCAGTTAGCTTTAATTGTCAATTGGTTAAATGAAGTGGGCAGATCCACTCTGAATTTGGGTGGCATTTGGGGTAAGCCCAAACAGCAGTAGAGTGGGAAAAAAGTGAGTGTGTAGAAGCTGATGTGGCAGGACCAGCTGCTTCAAGTTCCTGTTGCTTTGATGTCCCCATAGTGACGGACCACAGCCTGAAATTACCAGTGAAATTTACCCTTTCTCTCCAGTGCAAACCCTTGCTTTGTATCAAGATAGTTGATCACAGCAACAGAAATGAGATCAGAACAGCATGCAAGAAAGTCAAACAATAGACACCATCTGCTATCCTTACAATAAAATACTAAATTCTTTCCTTGAGCAGTCAGATTGATATTACTGCATGGAACATAAGCCAAGTGTGTTGACATTGCTAATAATATTTTCCGGTTAGAGGAGCTGTCATATTGAGAATCAAGACCCTTCCTCTCACCCCAGCCTCTTTATTTCTTCTTTCCTTTTTCTCTGACTCCTCCCAAGAGAGCCCTTTTAGTTTCCTGTCAGAGTTGTCTCTCCCTCTTTTCCATCTCTCCTTGGAGGACAGGCACTGTTTTATGATCTTGATAAGGCAAGCATTTCAGCTCCGGTGTGAATGCTGTTTTTGTACTCACTCTTTCCTGGTTCTGAGGGAAGCCTGCCAGGCTGTTTCCTCCAGAGTCAAGAGTGTCTCATTCTGACCCCATCTCTCTGACTCCCCAAGCAAATGATGCTGCTGAATTCTCCCCCGAAACTGCTACAGTAAGCGCAGAGGAATGTTGACGTTTTTGAAATGTAACATCCTACAAGAAAAGCTTACATACGCTATGAATGGGTGACTAGGTCATGCTATCTTAGAATAAATATCCCTGAGCTCTTTGTTTTATAGAGAACTTGATAAATTCTAAAGCTTGCTCATATCACAGGTGCTGACTCATTATCTATGAATGGTCTGAGTCATGCCATATGAGATAGGCCACCCCCATGAAGGATCTTGTGATTCTGTCATTCTGCTGACGGAGGATAAAGTTGTGCCCCATTTAGCTTAGTAGCCTATGTATGAATATTTAGATATATATGCATGCTGCCAAGTGTAACATAATGGAGTCTATTAGTGAATGATGGGCAGCAGTAGTGACGGCAGTGCCATAAGATTATAGTGGAACAGAAAGTTTTCCATGGCCTACAGTTTGATTTTACCTTTTCTATGTATAGATATGTTTAGGTACTTAAAATTTCCTACTGTGTAACAGCTACCCCAGACATCAGTACAGTAACCTGCTGTACAGGTTTATAGCTTAGGAGCAACAGGCTATATTGATTAGATTTGTACAAGTATGCTCTGTGAGCATTACAATATAGAGAAATTGCCTAACGATCTATTTTCTGAGTATACCCTTATTAGTTGAATCATATATATGTATGTATGATACACATAGATATGTATATACACATACACATATATACATCTCATATATAATCATGTATCACATATATCATATCTATATGTAGGTCATGATCATATATATATTCTCAGTTATTTTTCTGTTACTATTATTAAAATACCCTCACAAAAGCAGCTAATTCAAAACTACAGTACTTCATGGCAGGGAAGTCAAGGTGGCAGAGGCTTGAATAAGCTGGTTGCATATCATCCACAATCAGGAAGTAAACTGCAATGAATTCTTGCTGTTGCTCAGTTCACCTTCTCCACCTGTACCAGCGGTTCTCAACCTTCCTAATGATGTGACCCTTTAATATAGTTCCCCATGTTGTGGTGACCCCCAACCATAAAAGTATTTTGATACTACTTCATAACTGTAATTTTGCTACTGTTATGAATCATAGTGTAAATATCTGATATGCAGGATATCTGATGTGGGATTCCAGACTCAAACACATCTGTGGAGTGTGCTTGTACCCTGAAATCTCTCAGAGATTTTACCTGTAGGTGTAGGGCATTCGTTCCAGACTCGGGTTGAAAAACCTGGATCCACTTCATGGGGACAAAAGGTCATGTTATTTTAAAAGCCACCAAGTCTTTTCCTCCACACCAGAATGATGGCACTAACATATGTTATTTTGCTCACAGCCTGCCATCTAATAAACTAAGGAAGGTACCACCTCTGCTGCTGAGACGTCTGGTTCCCTCCCTGCACTTCCCTCTGCTCAGGGATTGCTTGGTAGTCAAACTGTTAACCCTGCTTGCCCTCAATCTGACTGTGTATGCAAATTAGGTGTATTTCAATAGTTCCTTTGTTTCAAGCTATATATAAACTAGCCTTTTACCACAATAAACAAGCTGCTCCAGACTGGCACTCTTCCTAATGGTTCCTAGCTCAGATTCACACTCACAGCCATTTGACTTCCTAGCCTCTGTTCTCCCTGGGTTCTAAGACCACCAGTGCACTGTGGAGTCCTGGAGTGGATGCAAAACAACCATCTGATATGCAACTCAAAGGGATCATGACCCACATGTGGAGAACCTCTGACCTATGCAGTCCAAGAGCCCAGCCAGAGAATGATACCACCCACAGTGACTGGGTGTTCTCTCAATTAATGTAATCAAGTTTATCCCCCACAGGCTTGCCTTGGGACCCAAATCCCAGGTGATTCCAGAGTCTGTCCAGTTGACAATTAACACCAGTCACCAAATTTATACACATATTTATATAAATTATATATATATGCATGCATATATGTGAAGAATTTGCTCTTTCACATTCTCTCTGTTTGCTCCCTCTGATTCTACATGTGTTAATAGCTAATAATTTATCACTGCTTTTCAGAACTACCAGTTTGCCTCTCTTTCCCTCCATAGGCATTCCTGATACTACTGTGGGGAGTGACTTGCTTTGGACAGTGAATGAATGAAGTGCTTTTAAGCAGAAGTCTTAAAATATGGCACAGTTTCT
Organism: Peromyscus aztecus; assembly: GCA_902168405.1. Classification (NCBI taxonomy): domain Eukaryota; kingdom Metazoa; phylum Chordata; class Mammalia; order Rodentia; family Cricetidae; genus Peromyscus; species Peromyscus aztecus. The sequence continues at coordinate 11,590 of CABHPQ010156461.1, read as the reverse complement.
TTATCTTCTGCAAACCAGAATGCCTTGTTTTGTGATGGTGACAGTGTGAAGATGGCTAGCCTTCACCCAGTGCTGAGCCTATTTTGGACAGGAAAATACTCTCAGTACATCCTAACCTAGCCCATCCTTATCATTATAGCAAATGCTATAGCCTTTAGTTTGTTGAATTCTATACTTGAATTCATGTCTTTAAAATCTCAATTCCCTCTAATTCATTCTATTAGATTGTATTTTCTACTAACACAGCTGCCTTGAAACCACATGTGTTTATTTTTGTACATATAAAACCTACTACAAATATTGTGTAAGCTTTCTCTTTGTTTGCTTTTCCTTTTGAGGTAGTAAATGCATTCTTTGGATTTATTTACAACACGTTTAATATTGCTTCAACAATTCCTTGTCATGAATGATTTGGAAATATCTAAACATAGTATGAACAGGACTGTCTAGTAAAACCTCCTGACATGTATTAACTTAAGTTCTTAAATATGGAGTGAACATAAAAATAACTCAATGTCAAGAAAACAAGTAGTCTTATTAACACAGGTGAAGCACTTGAGTAGACATTTGTCAAAATAAGACATACAAATGACCAACAGGTATATGAAGTGTTCAACAGCATTAATCATTGTGAAAATGAAAATTAGAACCACACAACAGTCAGAATAGCCATCATCAACAGGCAGAAAGTAGCAAATGTGGGCAGGGTGTGGAGAGAGAAGGTCCTTGCAGACTGTAGGTGGTAAAGTCAATTAGTATGGTCATTATGGAGAGGTAAAAGTCGAGTTACCACTTCTGAATACATATCCAAAGGACTTGAATTTTGCATATTGAAGAAATATTTGTATTTCCATTTATTACAGCATTATATAAAAAACTAAGCTTTAGAATGAACCCTAAGTGTCCATCATCTATGGCCAAATGGAGAAAGTGGTGTATACGTTCAATGGAATACTATTCATCCTTAAAGGCTGGGGAAGACTTTCGCATTTGTAATTATATGGAGGAAGGCATTATATTAAATGAAAAGAGCTAGATAAAGAAAAACCATCTCAAGTTCTTATTCTGAAGAACTTGAATCTGAATCATTTGAACTCTTGGTATGAGAAAGCACAATGATGGTTACCAGAGACTTGGGGTGAAGCAGGTGAATGGATACTGTTGAAAGGCCTCAAGGTTTCTATTATAAAGAGAATAGAGGGGGAAAATTCTAGATTTCTTCTGGTGTGAAATGTGCCATAAAGAAAGAAGGTATAATTTGTGATTTGGAAAGCATTTTGTAAAATCAGTTACCTTGATAGCCATGTACTCCATTAAGCTCAGGGAGGGATGGTACTTCAAGGTTCTTGTACTACCTTTAGTTGTGGTGATGTTTTCTTGTACACCTCCAGAAAGGGCTAGCTTTCTCTTTCTGCCATACAAACTATTTCAGTTTCTTGAAATATCTTCCCTGGAACTCTGTATTTTGAAAAATGCTTTCCTCAAAGAATCTGAGGAAATATATTCTTATTTGAAGACAACTACAAAAGTAAGAAAAGGGAAACAAACCCAAAAGGTCTTGAACTGCAGACATGTTGAAGGCCTTGTGAACTGCACATGATAAAGATCAAATTTTGTCGAAGAAAGGCTGTTCTGGAGTTTTGTGTAGTGCCTTTCACTTTGCAGAGAATTTGCCAAGTGTTAAATTCAGTTGAGAAGTAAAATTTCTTTATTTTAAAATTAATGGAACCCAAACACACAAGCTAAAAAAATCATTCTACAATAATAAAACAACACTAAGAATTTATAATTTTATGGCAAAATGATGGAAAAAATAAGTACAAACATCTTTGGGGTAGAAAGTACATATGACAATGAGATTATTTTCCAGAGAACAAGATTGTGTATTTGTGTTTAAAATATCTTCTAAATATAAATTTCATGCAGTGCATAAATTGCTACTAAATAAAATATTTATCAACATCATTCATAGCACTTACCAACCTCATTAATTCTGTAGCTTTAAATACGGCATGCTCCAGTACAACAAAATAACTCAGTTTTCTCTTGCTAAGGCAGTGTTTTAAGTATCTCATTTCATGCTAGTGTCAAACTTACTGTGTATCTAAAGATACATGGACCTTCTGACCTTCTGTCCCCACCTCCCCAGTGCTGGGATTATAGACATGCACCACTACACCAAATGTGTGGTGCTGGGCATCAGATCCAGGGCTTTCTGTGCTCTAGACAAGCCCTCTACCAGTTGAGCTACATAACAAGTTCTAATTAATGCTTAAAAAACAACTTAGAAAAACATCAACATGCATCCCTGGGGATGCAGATAGAAATAGAATCAGGGCATCATGGCTGAAATCTTAGCTATTTTCTCTTCTCTATTGTTTGACATATTTAGACCCTATTGTGATTTTGATTTCTTGAGAACAGAATAATAAGTATTTTCATGGATATAAGACATTAATGGAGTTACATGCATTTCCATGCATTTCTCTGTTTTCTAGAGCAGAGCGTGAGCATCTCTGTCCAAGGTGCTGAACCCAGGCTTGTGGAATACGGTTCAGGGTGGACTGTGATTCTAACAACACACTCTTCACTGCGACCCCATAACCACAGACTTTCAACTGCTTGTGTGTAGAGTGCTTTCAGTTCCTTATAGATGGCCTGGAAACTAATTCTCATGCCATGTTTCAGTCTTATGTGAACTCCAAGCAGTCATGAAATAAATAAAACATAAAATATAATAAAACCCATACTAACAATGGACACAAAGGATGGGTTTATAAAATTTACAGCAATTATAAGAGTAATCACCAGCTGGGTGTGGTGGTGCATGCCTTTAATCCCTGCACTCAGGAAGTATAGGCAGGTGGATCTCTGTGAGTTTAAGACCTTCTTGATCTACATATTGAGTTTCGGGACAGCCAGGGCAACACAGTGAGACCCTGTTTTAGAAACAGGGTAATCTCCTTGTCATGATAAAATACTAATATGTGCTACCTAGTCTGTGTTAGGAACTGTCAGAATGCTTCATATATGTCAAGTAACGCAATCATCACAACAAACCTAGAAAACCACTCTATTACTCCCATTTTATAGATGAGTAAATTGAGAAAATCAACTAAAAAGAGGTTGAACAGAACCTAAATGTAGGCAAACTGGTTCCAGTAAGTGTGCTTTAAATTGCCTCAGTGTACTGCAAGAAGTTTGCAGGATTATGTTGTCAAGAAAGAGAAAAGAGAAATCACTGATATGATGTGATGTTTAGTATAAACTGATTGTAATGGTTTGCTGAGCATTTTCTTTCCAATGCTGAAAGTGTGTTATCCCCAGAATCAGTCAAGGCAGTTATATGGACCAGTGTTTCCACATTCCTAATTTTGGGGGGATTACTCATCAATAAAAATTTACTTTTTATTTATTTAATAGGGTTCAGTCACTGGTCTCCTAAATACCATGAGGGCATTTGCAACTATCAGCATTTACTATTAATATTTTTAGTTTCTGTTTTTCTTACTTGTTTTGTATGTGTGTGTGTGTGTATGTGTTTTTTGTGTGTGTGTGTGTGTGTGTGTGAATGCATGGGGCATGTAAGTGGGTGTGTGGGTGTTCATGCCCATGACTACTCAGGCAGAGACCAGAGCAGGATGTTGGGTGTCTTATATCCCTCTGCACCCGATTGACTTGAGACAGGTCTCTGTCTGGCTGGTCTGTGAGTTTTCAAGATCCACTTCTACATTGCCCGCCTCCTCCCCTCCCCTCCCCTGCCACGATGCCACAGTTGCATGTATGTACAGTCATACCTAGTTTTTTTTCTTTCATGTAGGTGCAAGGCATCTGAACTCAGGTCCTTGTGCTTAAAGAGAAAGCACTCTTTCTCACTGAATCATCCCTCCACCCCCAGACCGACCCTGTTGCTTTTCTTTCTCCATTCAGTTCCTGTATCTAACACATGGGAAAATAACAATTCAAAGTAGTTTTGCTGATTAAATACTTTAATGAATATAAAGCATTAAGAAAAAAAAATACCCAGCACTGAGCAGATTTCAGTAAACACTAGTCATTGGCATTGCATGTTTTATGTCATGGATTGGGCGGCAATTGCATTTTTGATAAACCTTACTCTTGTTTATGAAATATTTTGTGGTCAAAGGGCAGTGTTTACATATTTAATTTTCCAGTGAATTGATAGCATTTTGTTAAATGCATGTTTGGGTGCTTTTTCTACCATATGTGTCTTTTAAGATTCATCTAGAGTTTAGTAATTAAAACAACATAAATTACAATGTACTTTTTTAGGTAAGCTGTTTTCCATTGTGTGTAGCATGAATTGTTAGAAGGTCTTATTAATGAAATCAAACCTAAAGCCAGGTATTGGGGTGAATGCTGGAAGAGCATAGAAGCAGAACAAGCCACAGTCACCTCACCTTGCCAGTTCCTCAGCTGATCCTGTTTCCTCAGACTGGAAGCTTCTGAGTCCTCATCCAAATTGACCTCAGCTGAACTGCTGCTCAAAAGCCTAAAAGCTTAACCAGCTCTAGTTCCTGGTTCTCACGCCTTATATGCCTTTCTGCTTTCTGCCATCACTTCCTGGGATTAAAGGTGTGAGTCACCATGCCTGACTGTTTACAGGGTGGGATTGAACTCACAGAGATCTAGATGGATCTCTGCCTTTGGAATGCTAGGATTAAAGGCGTGTGCTACCACTGCCTAAACTCTATTTTTAATATTATGGCTGTTCTGTTCTCTGACCTCCAGATAAGTTTATTGGGGTGCACAATATATCAACCACAATTGTGGAGCTAATTTATAACATATGATATTGGTTGCAAACATTTTAAGTACTGTTAACACTTCCATGTATATTAATTCAATTAAAGTTAAAGGGAGAAGTGAGTTTTCTTTGCACATATGGCAAGTTAATCATTGAAAATAGTGCTCTGATAAAGTCTGATGACATATTATATAAATGACCCAGTTTTGGGACAGGAGTAGAGAGAAAATGGACACTTAATAGAAATATTGTTACATTGTTTCAATCTACTATTAAAACAGTATCATTACTTTAGAATGTATTAATAATAATTCTACATTTAATATTCGGACATTCTTTATATTCTGATAATAATCAAAAGTAGCCAGATGCCAGGCGGTGGTGGTACACACCTTTAATTTCAGCACTTGGGAGGCAGAAGCAGGCTGATCTCTGTGAGTTTGAGGCCAGCCTGGTCTACAGAGTGAGTTCCAGGACAGCCAGGGCTACACAGAGAAACCCTGTCTCAAAAAACAAAATAAAACAAAAAACGTAGGTGTGTGCTATTGTCCTAGCTGCTGGGAGGCTTGAGTAGGAAGATCACTTCAGCCCAGGATTTTTCAGACAAGACTGCATTGGAAGGGAGGAAGGATGGAAAGAAGGAAGGGGAATCTATCCTTACACGTCACACAGTAAGGCAGGTAAGTAAATCATGACAGTAGAGTATGGGTAGGTTAGTGCAAAGTGACATGGTACTGGAAAGTAAAGGCCATGTGAGAATGTATGTGTGTGTGTGTGTGTGTGTGTGTGTGTGTGTGTGTGTGTGTTATAGGTGCATGTGACTGTGTGTGTTTACATGTGTGGCTGTGGGCATAAAGAGACCAGAAGAGGACATTGGGTGTTCTCCTCTATCATCCCTCACCCCTATTTGTTTGAGAAAGGGACTCTCCCTGGATCTGGATCTGGAGCTCACATTTTTTTTTCAGCTAGGCTGGAAGCCAGCAAGCCACAGTGAACTCCTGTCACAACCCCTCACAACACCGGGGTTACTGGCACTTGTGAGACCACACCTGGCTTGTTATGTAGGTGTTGGGATATGAACTCAGGTCTTCGTGTTGTGTAGCAAGTACCCCTAACAACTTGAACTATTATATCCAGTCCCATGAAGAAGTTTTATAAAGAGAATGTCATGCCTGAACTAGAATCCTATTTGAGTCTTGAAGGTATAGTTTTGAAGTCTGGTCATATTTCACGTCTTAAGTTTTGACTGTGTACAACCTCTTTACCTTCACTTCTGTGACTATAATGGGTATTAACTAAGATAACACATATAAAGTACTAAAACTCTAGCTTATTGGTTTTAGTAGAATATTTTATTATAAAACAAAAGAGAATTCATTATTAAAGCATTGTTAAGTATGGATGAATATAGTTCAGAAGTAGGAGAAGCACCTGAAATTACAATTCCAAGTGTGACTCTTAGATTAAATGTAAGTGCATACAATTAAGCAATAGAAGAATAAACTGGAAAACCAGAAGACAGTCTGGACTTTATCTTTTGAATATGAATGTTATTTTAATATACAACTGAAGAAAAACATATTGTGATGAAGTCAATATGAAGCCAGGGGTTTTGTCAATGCCCAGCAGTTAATTTAGTTTTAAAGATTTATTAATTTTTATTTCATGTGTCTATGCACCACTTGTCTGGTGCCCATAGAGGCCAGAAGAGGGCATCAGGTCCCCTAGAACTCGAGTTACAGATGGCTGTGAACAGATAATATAGATTCTAGGAACAAAACCTGAGTCTTCTGGATGAGCAGCCCGTGCTCTTAACCACTGAGCCATTTCTCTAGCTCCAGTATTCAGGAGTTAAGCTAAAGTAATCATAGAGTCAAAATTAAAAAATATTTGTATATGTACATACAAAACTTTCACCTTTCTCTTTCTCTCTCACGTGTGTGTGTGTGTGTGTGTGTGTGTGTGTGTGTGTGTGTGTGTGTGTGTGTTTGTGTGTGTGCATGTGCAAGTGTAAGGATCTGCAGACCATTTGAAACTACTCAGATCAGGAACTGCTGCTATGGCAATGAGGTGCCATAAGATTAAAAAAATATTATTATTATTTTTATATCCTGACATCAGTTTCCCTTCGCTCCTCTCCTACCCATCCCTCCCCACCACCTCCTCTCTGTCCTCTATCCACTCCTCCTCCATTTCTATTAAGGAACGAGCAGCCCTCCCATGGGTATCAACAAAACAGGGCATATCAAGTTGCAGTAAGACTAAGTGCCTTCCCTTGTATTAAGGCTGGACAAGGCAACCCAGTGTGAGGAAAGGGTCCCAACAGCCAGCAAAAATGTCAGAGACAGCCCCTGCTCCCATTGTTAGGAGTCCCACAAAAAGACCAAACTACACAATTGTCACCTATATGTAGAGGATTTTGCTCAGGAATGTGGCATCGTTATGTTTGCATTTTGGAGGAGATTCTGTCCCTGGTTGAGGAGGTTTTGCAATGAAGGCAAAGGACAGGCTATAGACATATAGTCTCTTATAGACAATTCCAATGGTTAGAATAGGGCAATATTTTGTTCTGTGTTCTGCTAGGAGAGGGCACAATTTTCTGGAGTTTATTAAAGGGTGTGTTAATAAATAAAATATTTCCTGAGATAAATGTAAAGTTAAGTAAGGAACTAGTTAGCTGTAGAAATATTGGAATGTCATGAACCACCTCAGCCTGACAGACCCTCAGAAAGGAAACTACAATTGTGAGGTCTAATTGTAAAAAATAGAAGCTAGATTTATTGTTCTCAACCTCCACATCTTTTTGTTTTATTCAAACCAAACCAAACCAGAAGCCACAGAATAAGGAGATACACTCCTGCCCTTCAACAGTCATTTTTCTGGATCACTGAGAGCTCCAAAGCATAGGAAATAAGTCTGATGGGGGCGGACAGAATAGCCAGCCGAAGATGAAAGGCTCAAGTGACATCAATGGCCATGGGCAAGGAAAAGGGTGAATTATTCTAGAAATTTTCATGGAAAAGAATGCAAAAGCCATGGTGTGTGATCTACCCCCTCACACACGACAGGACTCCATTAATGCACATGAAACAGTGTTTTTTTGAAAATCACAGTGGCACCATTACCATGATTAAATTAATTACAATAAAAAATGTGAAATATTTGCACATTTTAAAGGGGAGATTGGTTATTTCAATAGGATGCAAGTCTACTGAATTTGCTTTCAGTAGGATGCAAATCTCAAATTGTTGAGATTTCATGGGCTCAGCATCCTCGTCATTTCTAGAAGACATGATTTTACAGTAGGCATCTTGGTCATCTTTTTTATCCCACTCTTAGACAAATTTTCCCAAGTCTTAGGTGTAGAAGTTGTGTTGTAGATGTATCAGTTAGGGCTGGGCACTCCTTACTTACTCTCTGCATTTTGAACAGTTGTGGATCTCTAATAGTCTCTATCTGTTGCTAAATAAAGTTTCTTTGATGGGTGAAAGCTATTCAGATCTTTGGATGTAAGACTAAGCTTACAGAATACAGTTAGAAATTGTATTGGTTTAGGAACATAGTAGTAATATATTCTCCTCTAGGGTCTATGACCTCTCCAACTACTGATAGTTGGCTCAGTTTACAGTATAAGTCATGAACTCCCTCCACTGAATGGTGTTTACATCCCATTAGACAATTGTTGATTATTCTCAAGATAAAAATGTCACTATTGCACCATTGGAAATAGTTTACTGGGGGCAGTCATTGTTGTGGTTTATAGGACTTATGGATGGATAGGGCTATTGATTGTTTTTCTTCCTTGGCAGCTTGCCTAGCATCGTCCAGTACTGTGAGAGTCAGCTTCAAGGAGGACCTTTCTAGGTCAGCTCCAACTCAGTGCTTTCCAGTCCCATGCCCAAAGTGTGTGGTGTCTTCACAATAGGGCCTTATTCTCACATTCTTGGAGGTATCCAAGAGCAATGGCAATATCATGGTATCAACTTATATAAAACACACACACACACACACACACACACACACACACACACACACACTAATATGTACTTTTAAATAAGCTTGTAAAATAATGTTTCCCTATGGCCTTTAAAAACACATCTATTATTATTTATTTCTCCCTCTTTTCCCTTTATATTATCCTCTATACTCAATTAAAGTACCCCATATTTTCATCTTTTACCTTGTACCTGTGTCTTATTGGGATTAGAAATTTTTTGAAGGGCATTCTTTCAGGACTATATTTTTATGTCTCCAGAAGTAGAAAAGATCCTTAACAGAATCGATTCTGCTCTTTTCCTTTCCCCCTCTTCTCTTTTTTTTTTGTCCTAGTTTGCTAGAACCAGACACACACACACGGAGTATATGTATGTGTATGTATGCTACACAAGACTTAGATCAGGAAGCCCTGTATAGAAAGAACTGTTAGCATTTTCACATGAACTTTATGTCCCATTTCCACTCCATTTTCTTTTCTCATAACTTCTCCAAAGTGAGAACGAGAGAGGTGAGGTCACATAGTTAAATGAATTACTTAAGACGTGAGGGTGTCATGAAGACCATCAGCTCAGAAGCAAAGTTGAAGCATTCTGGAGTTTTAGAGTCCACTTGAAAAATAAGAGACTTTTCTCAGAAAATACATTTCCAGGGATTTCCCTGATGATTGTTAAGGAGATACAGTTCTTGGAAAGAAGTCTGCTATACACACATGTGACTGATCATGTTATGTTTGATTCCATGTTAGCCTTAATTCCACAAGTATGAATGAGATCAACCAAGGTAATTAAAGCAATTTGTGAAAATATACATGGTACGATATAGGTAGAAATACTGAGGATAAATCATGAATGATATTATTATAGGCAAGTAGACTGAGCATCAGATCAAGAAAAATCTTAACCTACAGACTGAGCAACTGATGCAGGCTATAAAGCACTCAGAGCTTCTATTGTTCAATTTCTTTTATTTTAGGAAAAACTTCAAATACCTTCATTCATTGCTGGCTGTAACTACACAGAAATCTTTTTCTTTCCACAAGCAATGTGTCTCTTTTAAAATGTGAGTTCTTCTTTCTGGAGAGAATAATTCTTCATCCTTTTTTTCTATGGCCAAACAAAAACAATTCATAAATGGCCATTTCTATGTCATGCTAGTGCTGGTGACCAGCACAGCTGATGGAACATCAGGAAGGTGAGCTTGCAGCCATTAGATAGTCGCCCCTGTCCTGTTAATAATAATGATATTAGTAACAGTTACAGATATATATTCTCGAGCTTAAGTCAAGATAATAGTATTTAGATCAGAAGAACATTTGCATCTATTAGCATATCATACAAATGTGAAGATTTTCATTATTTAAAAAGTTGTTTGTTTTTATAAATGAGAAATTAGTGTAAAACTCTAAATTAACAGCAAATCTTGAAGGACTAATCATGCGTGCCTTTTAACCTTTTTTGCCAATCTATTCAAATTAATTCTTGTTAACAGAGTTGCTAAACAGGCAATTATCAAAAGAGGTAAGATTAAAGAAAGGTTTTGAAAAAGTATGTGCACGGAATCTTTTTTGTTTAATAAATGTTGGCCATACATTCGTGCCCAGAGAATACTAATTTCCATGATAAACACATGGGCTCCTGGGATGTAATGTGTAAAATGATCAACCTTCTTTGTCAATATTCACAGATACAGTTTGTCTTCCTAGAATCCCTGAAGGATCAAGTGTAGAGAAGGTACTTTCTGAAGTAGTGTTTGTCCTTCTTTAAATTTATTATTTATGGGCTTTAAAAAATATTTATTTTATGCTAGTTTCTTGCTAGGTACAAAAATCAGTGTATCTTGTTTTATGTCTAAGTCTAAGGATGGACTAAAAAATAAAATTAATTTAGTATCCTCAAATTCTTTCTCTTCATAAATAACTTTGGAAATATTTCATGGTGAAAATAAAGTTAGTGATAAATTTAGTCACTGATGGAAAAGTTCACAAAAACAAACTATTTACCAAATAGAATATAAACGTAATATATAAATATGTAGATGTGGATATTGTATTAGTTACTTGTATCATTGCTATGGCTAAATCCTTGGCAAGAAAGAAACCCGAGAAAGGGTTTATTTGGACTGTTTGAGGGTACAGTTCATCCTGGAGGGGAGGATATGTCAGCAGGAGCTTGGTGCAGCTGCTCACTTTGCTTCCTGTTAGCAAGGGTGGGGGAGAGGGAGAGGGAGAGGGGGAGAGGAAGAGGGGGAGGGAACAAGCACATTTTGTGCTCTGCTGACTTCCTCATTTTTAGGAGACCTACAATGGGCATGTCTTCCCATCTTAATTAACCTAATGCAGATACTACCTCACACAGGTACACTTGTCACCTAGGAACTCAAGACCCTGTCAAGCCGACAGCATTGACCACCACAGAGGTATAGACCACTGTGTTCTCATTTCTTTTTTTCAGAGAAAACATGTCTAAGAGCCATTGTTCTGAAGACAGGCCCAAGATGAGCAGATTGATAGAGTCAAGTCTTAGATCTGATTGGTTGCTAGTTGAGTTCCCTGGACAATGTTAGCGACTCTTTTAAGTCTCTTTTACCATGTGTTTAAGGGAAGTTAATAAGATCGCCACGGCATGTGGTAAATTGAAGATAAAACAGACTAATGCATATAATCACTGCTGCACACATTTGGCACATTACATGAGTTTTGTAATATCATTTCTAATTTTATTTATTGTATTATAATTATAAATATAAATAAATAAATAAGTCGGTAAAGCCATACCATGGTACATAGGTGCTCATGTATGTATATGGGTGTGCGTGTACCATGGTGAG